>VZTT01012959.1:60884-112135 GCA_013400855.1 Buphagus erythrorhynchus | reverse complement strand
AAGCTAAACTGTTTAAATATTTCTATCTTGCTGTCTTACTGAGCCATAACTCTTTTTTGTTATTCTCAGTGTCTCTATATAGTGATGCAAAATTGAGTCAAAATATTTCCCTGCTCAATCTCATGCCTTGGTCCTATTTTTATATGTTGCAGCTTGCAAAATTTTAAGAAAAAAACCCTGCAGATTATGGTGCTGTTTTGTTAAATATATATGTATGTTGTCAAGTAAGAAATTTTGTTTCTCAGTAGATCTAAAATACCAGAAAGGAATGTGGAAATATGCTTTGTCGGCATTATGAGTTACCATTTTATATATTAATTAGCTGTAAATAAGTGTTCTGATTTTATACTGCTTTTTATTCCAATTCCTCTCTTTTTTTACAGTGATACTTCAAATAAATTAATACATGGAAAACAAATGTACAAGCACCTCACTCAGAGTAAAACAAACTTACCTAACTTTCTTATGGTGCTGGGTCTAATTTAGCTAAAACATTATCAGCTCTGTCATGGCTTCTGCTGTCAGAAGAGGATTGTTCTCTCCTTTGTTTCAGAAAAGACAGTAGCTTTATTTCAGTGTCTCTTCATTCTGTGAAATCTTACTGATGGGTCTTGGGCTTTTTGTTTGTTTGAATCTCACTGTTCTTCCTCTTAACTTGCAGATGTGAGGTGTTGGTTGGGACACAATGTCTGTCAGGTTCTGTATCATAAACTGGCAGCATTTCTTTAAGATCTAAGGTTCTTAACATTAAAACATGCAAACTTGGTTACAAATGCAGCTTCTGTGTTGTATAATAGCAGTGAATTTCCAGTAATCTACAGGAGCATTTGACCAGCTGTTCTTTTCATGCTTCTCCTCTGGCAATTAGAAGAAGACTTCAAGCTGCAACATGCCAGAGAAGTAGATGAATAGTATTATGATGGGAGTAGGAAGAGACACTGGAAGGCAACCTTAATTACATTAAAGCACTGTTCTTAGATAATTATCCAAATGTGATTTGGAAGATTGTTCACTTTTTCTGAATTGAGCTTGCAGGCTTAACATTGATGTTTTTTCAAATAGTTGATCCATGTATTTATTTCTTTGACCAAGTATGTCAATGAGTTATACCCTTGACACTGTTCAGACAGCACTTTTCAGTCTTGCTAGAGCCAGAAGGACATCATTTGAAGTGACCCTTGCAGTGATTCTCTGAACTGTAGCATGAGGAGGGAGACCATTAATCAGTTGTGTCTGAACACCTGTCTTGCCTCTTATTGTTTATCCTCTTGCACAGCTGTGGGCAAAGCTAATTGCTTTCTGACATTCCAATAGCAGGAGGAAAAGCATTAATTCCCTTTTAAATGACTAAGAAGCACAAATACAGCTTTGCTTCAGGTTTTTTGGGTTAAGTGGGAGGCAACTCAGTATCATTTTGGTACCTACCTTATATATGGAGTCTCTCTTCTGCTGTAAGGAACTTGAAACACTGGAAGATGCAAGACTTTTCAATGTGTTTGGAGTATTGTCAGATTCCGGCACCTAAAACTTAATGGGCTTAATTCTTCAAACTCTAGGATCCATTTTCTTGCACAACGTGCCTGTTAACACTGACTAGATAGTAGCATAATCTTCCACAATGGTTCAAGAATTCTTTTATTAACTAAAAATCATCCCCAAGGGTTGATCTCACAGCTGTATTGAGTAGCCTAAACCAAGTGGGAGAGGCTTGGCTTGCACCAGCCTTTCACCCTACTGCATTTTTGCTGTGGAGTTGACAAGAATTAGTATGAACAAACAAATTGGGATAGACAATAACTGAGCAGGCTTGCATCCACAAAATCATGCCATATTTTGTGCTCCTTGTCTTTATCCTCTTTGAAACCCTCTATCTTGACTGTTTGGTTCTTGCAGTGTAGGCACAGCCTGCTTTCCTTAGCAGCTGTACAAATTTCAGGGGCTGCTTCACACTTTCTCTTTTCCTAAAGTAGCCTTCAGAGTCGTGTTGTCCTTTGTTTACAATAGTGGCAGTGATCTGCTGATCATTGTTCCGTTGGCCCAGGTCTCTGGAGGCCACACCATAGCTGAATAGGATGAAAAATCTGGATGCCCTGGCCTCCCTGTCCGTGCCTCCTCTCCCACTAGATGGCCCTAACACTAAAGGTTGGTCTGAGCTCAGGTACTGACTGCTAACCAGGACTTGGAAATAAGGGAAAAGCCAAGCTTTTCCTCAAGTATCTGTCAAAAAACCGTTTCAAAATCTAATATTGAATTTATGCTTCCATATGGAGAATTCTATACTCAAGCTTCAGTAGGGGGAGCCACATTTGTGTAAAAGATGATCTAGTGCATGTGGGCTTTACGGTGGTGCCAATAGACCTGCTCGGTAGCTAACTTCATGTCCTGGCCTGCTCTCTGTTGCCCACCACGTGGGCATTGCCCAAAGCAGAAAGCAGCACTAATTTGTTTTGGTGTATTGTATGATGTATAGCAGAGAAAAGAAGGGTAAGAAAAGCAAAGCAACAGTTGTTTCTTGTGTGCACTCATTGTAACCACAGATCTAACCCAGAGGGAAGAAATTACACTGTCCAGACTAACTTAGCGATGGTTTGATTTTTATCCTGTGTAAGGCATCTGTAACAAAAAGAGTACAAAGCCATTTCCATAGAATAATTAGCCAGGCCACACCCATACTGACCTAAGCCAGCTGAGCATGAGGGAGAGTTCTAGTGACTGGGGCTGTAGTGTATGGCCATGTTCTAATTAATCTGATGAGTTCTGTTTGGATTCTAGATTAATGGTTAAGTGAGATGATTTAGCTCTTGATTTAACAACAAACTTAGATACAACGAATACAATGTGGGGAAATTAAATAAGGAAAAGTAAGTTTAAATGCTTGTAAGGGGTGAAATGCAGACAACAGAGGGCCCCAGACAACTGAGTCACCAGCTTCCTTTTCAAGTGAAAAATGAGTAGCCAGGAGGAAAGGAAAGTTCCTGCTTCCTCCTGGAAATCAGGGAGCTGCAGCATTTGCTGCATCAGAGTTGATGGGGGATGCAGTGTTTATTTGAAGAAAGAGAAGAAGACTGAGGTGACTGGCTGCTATTGATGACTGCCTTTATTTTGGGTATCAAACAATTGTGTGGGGCTAGAGAGGAGTGAGGAGGAGGCGCAGAGTTGCTAGACTGCTTTTCTTTTTTCTGTTAGGTGTCAGTCAGCAATTAGCTGTTAAAAGGGTAGAGAAAACAAGAGGAAGCCTTTAACTCTTTGGAGTGATAAAAGAAAAAAAATTAAACCAGGAAGAACTGGAAAAATAAAGTTAACATTTCTTTTTCATCAAGAAGAGATTTAAGGGAGAAAAGAAAGTTCTAATGTTTGAGAGCATTAAAAACAGGAAAAGAAGTATATTCCCTAACTATGTATTTCAAAATTTATACATTTTAAGCAAGTGTTTACAACCATTTGACTATTTTTTTTCTTTCTGTTACAAACTACTTTTTATGGTAGAAGGCAATGCTCTATAAACTGCACGCCCACCCATGCAGTTACTTTATAAAGTTAAACAGCAATAAATCATGCTATGCTTTGCATTCATAGGCTTTAAGTGACAGGGTTCTATAGGTGGGGTGCAGACCACCTAGCAAAGCAGGCTGTCCTTGGAGGGTGAGCACAAGCTCCATCCAAGCAGCGTTGCCGTGCTCAGTCTTGAAATCGTTAAAAGTACAAGCACAGCAAATGCAGTGAAGTGAATACTTACATTTCTATGTTTCTAGTTATATTTCTATACTTCTGATACACTCTTTGGCTTCATAGGCAAGAGTCTAGCTACCGATAGGAGGCCATGGTTAGAGAGCTACACAAGTGCTCTTCAGACAGATAAAAAGGAGCAAATGCTTGGTCTAGCAGTCTCTCATCAGGGAAGAGGTTAGAAACAAGCTGCCTCTTTTATATTAGGTCTGAAAATTGTTCTATTTTTCCTTTATGAGATGATTGTCAGTTTCCAGGTGGCACAAAGTTCAATTTTGTAAAATAATGGAAATTAACTGGATTACTTTCTTTTTCTCTGAAGTATTAAACCTATATAAACATTCCCTTGAATTCCTTAGTTGTACTTGAAATGCTTTTGTTACTCTTGGTCTGTTTATAACCTAATCATTGTACTTCAGAGAATGAGGCACAACGACCAAAACTTNAAAATATAATAAAAAATATATGATAGGAAATATAGGATATGGGATATAGAATATAAAAATATAATATCAAAATGTATTATAAGAAATATAGGATATGGAATATAGAATATAGGATATAGGATATTAAATGTAATATAAAAATATAGGAAATATAGGATAGAGGATAGAGGGTATAAAATAAAAAAATATAATTTAAAAATATATGTTTTTTTTCCCAAATTAACATGGAAGTTTTATAAAGCAAAAAATAACAAGCGGGAACTAATATATGCTTTTTTAGCATTTTAAAAACAGATTGAATACACAATAAGATACTTTTCTTCCTCCATTCAAGTACTAATAATGACTGATGCCTTCCCAAGGACAGATTTCCCACTGCACAAGTCCAGTCTTGCTAATTCTGCTACAATCACTTGACTTACAGTAAAATTGTAAGATGAAGGATCAGAATCTCCATTTTCCAAAGTACACACTGAGAGTGAAAATGGTGCCTAAAAAACCTACAAAACAATCAAAGGCCCTGTTAAGTCTCTAAGGACAAAAGATTCCGTGGTATTTTGAAGGGTTTGTCTGGGCAAGGGAGGAAGTAGTTTTCATGCCTAGTTTTGTATGCTCTTTCACAGGTACTTCAAGCATATTTACTTCCCCTACTTTATAAAATGACTTTGGGATCTTTCAGGATAGGTGTGAAGTTATTGTTCTGCACTTAAAAACTAGACCCAAATTCAACTGAAGCTTAGCACTGCCTGCAGTGCCTGCTGTATCACTTTGCTAGTTCTTAGGTAAAGCGTGTATCACAGGGAGGGAAGAGATATCCTGTCTTATGGTACATAGCTTCATGCTGAATCTGAGCACCACTGCTCCCACTTTGGAAATAGAAATTTGTGAACATGTTTCTAACAGAGTAAATTCCAATTTGGGTTTTTTTGGGTGGTGGGATGTTTTTGGGTTTGGTAGTTGGGGTTTTTTTGGTGTAGCTTTTGGTTGGTTGGTTGGTTTTGGAGGGGTGGGTTTTGTTGTTGATTTGGGGGTATTTTTGGTGACACAGAAGAGCTTAAGTAATCCCTGTCATATGTAAAGATTGTTTTGGGAAATTGGTTTTTCACATTTCAATTAGCTTCCTCTAACACTCAAACTAAAACCTAAGCAGCACTGTCATTATGTTCAGAAGGTAAAGGAAACAAAGAAGTGAATCACTTATCATTTGTTATAGCCACCATCTTCTCTGACTTAATTAAAATATGACATTAATTTGGAAACCATTCAGGTACAGATAATATATTTAAATGGTTATAATATTATAATGATAGGTGCCAAAATTTTGTTCATTCACTCAAACAGTTTATTTTAGGAAACTCAATCCAGCAGGATGAACCTTGAATATACAAATTATTGCAAGGAAGAAAATTTTATGATGTCTCTTAGTTAATACAGAAGCCAATCTTATTAATCATGGATTTACAGAGGGCTGTTTTATTAGATGTTAACCATAGCTTATGTTGACAATTGATTTTCATTGTAGGACAACTAAATTTATTATTTGTAAAAAGATAAAGATAATTAAATTGACTTTATAAAGGTTACTATCATAAATGTTAGTATCTGAGAATAGCAAACATAAAACTACCTTAGCAGCAAAAATTCACTTAAGTGATAGGTGGTTTTTTTTCCATTACATTTAATAGTCCCTGAACATTTTTAGCCTTCATTTTATTTTCTAGAGTTTACACCTACTGCTGTGAAAAACTGTTTGGGTTGAAGCCTCACTTTTAGTTTATTTTCTTTCCAATAAAGCAGGGTCAAAACATTTTTAAAGTTATAGAAGTAAAATAAAACAAATTAAAGCTTTAACTACAAACGTATTATGTCATCCTGTCATTTCTCATATTTGTCATGAAATTATTCAGACTCTTGAAAAAGATGTTGGATCTACAATAAAATTTGACATCTAGGAGGTTTTAAGAATTAAAAATAGTATTATTAAGGAAGTTAATTTGGGCCTTTGCTTCTTGCTGTAAGGGAAAGTACAAATCTTGTACAGTCTAAGTATTACAGAGAAATTCCTCCTCTCTGTGACATTCCTGCTGTGTGAACAGCCCCTGACAAGTGAGTACCCACTCCTGGTGGAAGTGAGAAGGGTGAGAACACAGGAGTGCTGGCAATTCATGCTGCCATGCTTTGAGAGCTGCCTCCCTGGCCTGCCAGCAAAAGCTGCTGTCAAAGCACAGCTCATGTTCCTCTTCCCATGCCACCACAGTTTGGTCTTGTATCCATGGAGCTGCAAGCATTTCCACTTGTGTTTGGTGTGCTGAGGGGCCCAATGTTAAACCCATGCAGAGTTTGGTGTGACAGAGGATGGAGTTCAATCCTCACCACCTCTTCAACAACTGTGGTTGATTCTGATGGAGCTCAGCAGTCCAGGTGAAGCTTTGTTGGGCTCCTCTTGTGGTCAAGCCGCCTCTTGGTCCCCAGTTCTCCTCCCAAAGCAAGGTGTGGCCTGAATTCAGCCTTTCTGTGTTCATTTAGGCACGTGTATGGAGTACCCAAGTCAGAACCTTCGACACCTGATCTCTCCAGCACCAGGGGGGACAGACAGGAACCTCATGGGTAATTCATTGCTAGATGCCCTGAGTTTCTCCCTACGACTGTATGGGAACCTAAGGAAGCTGTGATTTTAACCTGGATGCTACAAGTGCATTGCTGAATCTGGGATAAACATCACTCCCCTTAAATTTTCCTATTGTAATTTTTTTAATGTTAAAGGCATTTATTGAAACATAAAATACAGATGCCTTGGCTGAATTTTAACTCTTCACAGCTACCCCATGCTGTCCTTTTAGCCACCTTCAGGTCGTTATAAATAGCACTTTCTGATTCTCTGTGTGCACATTTGCAGTGAAGGTGCTGAAGCCACTGCAAGAAACTGATATTGTCTGGTTTTAATACATTACTTAATCTGCTCAGGACTAAGCCAAGGCAGACTTACTCTTCAGGCAGTTTCCTTTTTAATGCCGTATTTACTTAAAATGAAAGGCCATGATCCTGTTCAAAGACATGATTTCCCCTCTCTCCTCTGCTGTCATTAGAGTCAGATAACAGGAAGAGACAGTAAGATAACTGCCACTTATTTAGATTTCACTGAAGCTTTCAGGCAGAAACAGGGACGCCAGCCAGGGCCAAATCAATTCATTTGAATGGTTTGCTGATTATCCATGTTAGTTATTCCCTGATTATCCTGCCTGTTGTCCAGGACTAGCTCTTTGCCTTTGGGCTTGGGTTGGCTGTTTATTTTAACCTATTATTTTTAGGGAATATTCTGCAGCATGAGCAGTGCACCCCAGTCTGCAGATACCAGAATAATTGACACTGGAAAAACTGAGGATTGGTACTTTAATAACTGATTGACAGAAATAAAGCTTGGTCATAGTTTTTCATGGAGGCATCTTAACTTTTTAGCAAAGCAGGGTTAATAAATACTTTAATAGTTTCTTTCAAGACTTTGGCTTGAACATTTAGAGGGCTGCTTTTGTGTTTTAATTAATGCTTAAAATACTGAAATTCCGAGGGCTTCCCATCAAGATACACTGAATGTCCATCATACCTGTAGAAGAATTTAGTCTAAAAGTTGGGGAGCAGGTGAACATGAACAAACAGGCATGGGTATGGTGACATGAACTCCAACAGCAGCATAATGTGACAAAAGTAGGTGTCCAGGCCCCCAGTTTCTAGTCCAGAGTTGCTGAACCACAGTCCTCTCCCTCTCATTTGGCAGCACAGTGTTCTGTAGTCACTGCTACATCCCTCCAGGGAATTCATGCTCTCCATCCCAGTACCACTCAGACAAAAAGAAAAAAATCAGTGCTGCTCTTAAGACTTTGCTTCAATGTACTTTCTTTCCATAGAGTCTACAAGTTCATACTTCCAGGAGTCATACAAGATGATGAACTGTAGCAAAGTTTAGGAAATTTGAGTCAGTAACATCGAGATGCTAAAGTACTATGGGATGGAGCTACAGTAGCAGGTGGCTAATTTAGTCAGATTGTGCAGTCTGACCTCCTTCCTGCAACCAAAGGATCTGAAATATTCTTCAAAATCAAAGGTAATGTTCTGTACTTTGGGGCTTCTGGTGACAAAGAGAAAATTAAGCCTCTGAATTTGATTCTCTTGCATTGTCATTACTTTCCAAGTGAGGCAGACTCAGCCAACAGACTGTTTTCTGGCTTTTAATCATGTGCATTATGACAACATAATGTAGATAAACACATACAGTTTTCTCAACAATAGAAATAAATCACTTCAGTCTATTCATTGCCATGCCTAAGTGAATTTTTCTGTAGTAACTAAGGCAGTTACACGTCGTCTGAGATAATGCAGGAGACATTTGGAAACAAGGCTGTGACCAAAATGAGATATTGTCATTCCAAATGATGAGAGACACCTACATGACAAAACAGTACAAATGAAATCAGACAACATGTTTTGCAGCCAAACACAGAACAAGAAATTGAAGCAACTCATGCTATCAAAATTATGGGCCAGTTTTCCCTCCCTCACAGACTGGTGCAACAGGTGCAACCTGTGGGGTGAGACTCTTTGCCAAGACAAGAGTGGCAGCCAAAGGGCCAGGGCTCACTACCTGTCTCACCAGCCTGCCCTCCTCTTCTTCCTCACCAGCCTGCCCTCCTCTCCATCCTCACCAGCCTGCCCTCCTCTTCTTCCTCACCAGCCTGCCCTCCTCTTCCTCACCAGCCTTCCCTCCTCTTCTTCCTCACCAGTCTGCCCTCCTCTTCTTCCTCACTAGCCTGCCCTCCTCTCCATCCTCACTAGCCTGCCCTCCCCTTTTTCCTCACCAGCCTGCCCTCCTCTTCCTCACCAGCCTGCCCTCCCCTTCTTCCTCGCCAGCCTGCCCTCCTTTTCCTCACCAGCCTGCCCTCCTCTCCTTCCTGTGTGCACACATGCCACTCTGTTCATTTTGCTTGTCAGTCAGGACAAATTGAGAAGTCTGAGGAGGGACTGATAAAGCAGCCATTACAGAGGAAAGTCAACAAGAAGAGATGGCACCACAATGGCCAGTGGGAGCATTTGTTCAGTGAGGGGAGAGTGCTCCAGGAGCAGATACAACTTTCACAGCACAGATAACAGGTTGCCTCTTGACATCAGTCCCCAGTAAAGTTGATCCAACCTGTAATATCTACAAAATTCAACTTTTGACTGGGCCAAAAAAAAATCTAGCCATTCTGAAACTTTTAAATTCCTCATTTCAGTCATACACTTTTCTGTAAACAGCATGTATTAAAGTCAGCTTGATCAGATCTGATGAAAACGTCCAAAGACAGGTCAATTTTTGGCTTAAAGATTGTATTTTAAAACTTACAGGCTTCTGTTAACATCTGTGTGTCTCATTAGGAGAGGAGCACTAAAACTCCTTTACTAAGACCATTAACTCTAATGTCTTCTTCCTGCTAGTGACCAGAAGAGGCTGTGGGAGAAATAGGCACCAGCAGAAAAATCCTTTCCTGCTTTCATCAAACAGCTCTGAAAGGGCTTCCTGACACCGTGAGCAAGCTACTATGTTTAATACTCATCAATGTACCTATCCTCCATTAATTTCTCTTTTTCTGAACCCATTTAGAATTTTGGCATCCAGGGCTTCCCATGGCAACAAGTTTCATAATTTAATTATGTGCTCTGTGAAAAAGTACTTCCTTTTGTTTGTTTTAAACCTACGAAAAGAGAATTACAGGATGCACAACAGAATTGCATGAGCAGACTTAAATGGGAAGATAATGTGGAACGACAATGGAAAATCAGTCTCAGTGCAGAGAACTGGAAACCAGCTTTGTTTTTGCTTCACTCTGACCACCAGTACAGGGTTAGTTAATACTTCCTATCGTTCCTCTCCCTGTCATAAATAAGCCAATTCACGTGATTAGTGTGAAAAGTTAGAAAACAATCTGAGGTCTCTACAGAAATAGTAATGTTTATTAGAAAGATGAGGTCCAAGGTCTTCCTTTTCTCTTAAGGCAGAAAATACACGGTGACTGCTGTGCTGAGCAAGGAGGGCCTCTGAATTTGCATTTGAATTTTCTATGTGGTGTGACAGTTAAAAATGTCAATATGATTTGGGGCTCTCATGGAGACACACCACAGGGAAAGAGCAAGTGAGTCTCTCTTCTTGGAACTGACGTGTGATAGCATCTGGAAAAGGTGAGTGCAGCTCTCTGCACCTCGTTACCGGGAAGCCAGGCTGGAGGAAGTTCAGAGAAGAAGAGCCAACTGTAGCTGTGTGCTTGGAAGAACTGCCTGATGAGAAAAAGTACAAAGAGCTGACAGCATAGTTGCTAACCAATGCTTAGGGAGTAAGATGACGTAATAACTGTCAAGTAATGTTTTAAGTGTAAACCTGCAGGAATGAGAGGAACTAGGTTAGTGTAGGACAAGAGAGTAGCATAAGTAGTGCCAGGCATAACAGAAAGAAAATGTAATAACAAGGCTTTATCATCCCTGGCCTTGCCCCATGAGTGGGTTTGACCTGGGTGTTCCTGGTCTCAGCATGTAATGTTTGCCTGGAGCACACAGGTTGTGATGCTCTCACCCAGCAGAGAGAACTGTGGCCACAAACTCAGCAGTGCCATTGCCCACACTGTGAAGAGGGGCTCAAGTGCTGTTTGCATGTCCCAAAAGCAAGAGAAGCACAGTTCATGTCCTCTTCACATTACTGTCTCTGGCTGTGCTGGCAGAACTTTGGTTCAGGCTTTCTCTGGACAAAGCACATCCCTGGCTCTCAGTTAAGGTATAGGCAGACATGAAAAGACTGATCCTGTTCAGGCTTTATCAATAGTCTCTAAGAAACTATTCACTGTCATGAAACCACCAGACAGTGAGACTTGAGTATTCAAAGCCCGTATGTGAACTAAAAATGAAGAAAACTGTAGAAAATGCAACAGGCAAAATTGAAAGGGCATTGTATTGCCACAGTTTCAACTGCAGCATGTTTAAGGAGTGTGCACTGTGGGTGACATGACTTCATTCTGCTGCTTTCTGTGATTTAATGGTTATCTACAGCATCCTGACTCTTTAGGAATTTACCCTTCAGTGATACAGACAGAGGCTGTGGTGCTCTCTCCCAAACAAACCCATTTATCTGTAGAGCACACTCATCCTGGCTAACTGACTTTAACACACATTCTTACAGTTTAATATTTTACAGGTGTTAGATGGGTGCTATGAAGGCTACATAAGAGCAATGTCATGTCTACCAATAGATTCAGTCCTGAGGGGAAATGTAATGTTATGTGAAAGAGATAAAACCAATAGCCACAGAAATTAAATGATACAGAGGGCTTAGTTTAGACACTTTTAAATATTAAATTGCTTACTTATCTTCAAAAGTAGAGTACTCTGACTTGATTCTCTAATCACGGTCCAATTAAACCTTCCTTTATTTATGGTCAGTACGTCTGAGACTGAAGATCTCTTTTCTTCAAGAACAAATCACTTAGAAGGTAATGTAATGGCAAAAGTCAGAAAGGGTTCACACTGCTCCTCCCAGACTGGTGGATGTTCTTCAAAGAACAGATGTCAGCTAACTCTACCTTCAGTTTTAATTGGTTATATCATGTTAATTAATACTAAAACTTTAATTTGCCCTACTTTCTTAAGGAAATTACTGAAAAATATATAGATTTCCCAAATATTACACAAAATCAAAACACACAGCTATACAGAGAACAGTGTAGAATCTGTTCTTCTAAATGAAGATATTTCTCCATTTAATTTCTAGTACATATTGGTAATATTATACAAGGAATAATTTTGGTCAATTATGATGCTGTAATTATTGGTCTCTCCCACTATCTACTAGTGAGACACTTATTTACATTTTTCATATTAGTTTTGCTGTAAGGTTTTAAAGTAAGCATTTTAACATAAACAGAGTATAGTTAGAGATCAAGATTTTGATTAGCATCTATCTAATTTTGATTAGCGTCAATCTGCTACCTGATTAGTATCAGGTTTAACTCTGCTGTCATGATTTGACTTCAAGGGAACATCTGGGCTATGGCTTAGATTCTACTAAACACTAAAACTTTTAAAACTCTGTGCTTAAAGCTTCCCAACCTCTATACTGAGATGAGGTAAATTTATGAGATGGACAAACTAAGGAAGGATTAAGAAAGAGCAGCTGTTCCAAAAAGTTAGTCAATCCAATGCTTAAAGTATTTGGAAAGTACTGCAAAATTTTGAATACAGATTTTAGATATATACAGATTTTTATTGGCATATGTATTTTCATATGAAGAGCAACTTATTTTTTCTTTGCTTTTATAAGAAGTAGTATAATAAATGGAAGTTTTGTTGTGTAACTGTCCTGACACCTCTGGCATGAACTAACAGTGTAATTGAAATGATGAGGTCTCTGGACTCAGAGACTCGAGGCTGGGCTCTGCCTGTGACTGATGCTGCTGTGTTTTGTCTGTTGATTCTGAGCTAAGCAGTTGCCATTACAGGGACACCTCAGCTCAGGGGAAAGGGGAGACGTCTGCTTTAGGGAAAAATTATTTTTCCTTTCCTTTCTGCTATTTAATATTGTACTTTATGAGATATTTCCATGTGTAACCATAGAGGCATATTCTCTGAGTCTGTAATGAAAAATAAATTATTTGCCTATGAAAATCATCAGCTTCAATGGACTCCAAATCCACTGCACAAGTTCTGAATTTGTCTCTAAGGCAATTCCTCCAGCCTTCTAGAGCCAATTCTACACAAGTATTTTGGCTTCTACCTGTGAAAATTAAGCCTTTTGAAGAGTTTCTGCACCTGAGAGTCTAGCAATCCATTTTTCAGATGAGGACAGATTCCAGATCCATCCTTCTAACCCCACTGTTAAACAACCATTAATAGTTAGCTAGATAGTTATTGTAAGCTTCTGTATTTGACTATTAACAGCAACTGCATGTGTGTGTCTGCTCCATATAGAACAAACCTATCTAGAGATTGATTTTATGATGCCAAAATGATAAAGTTTGCTAAAAAATGTAGAGTGAATGTGTAAGCTCTGGAAAACATTAACAAAAATAACTAAGTAACACTCCCTATTCATACCTAATTCCTACTGACATCAAATTTAGCTGTGTGTACTTTGGACTCATTGGAACTGTTACCGTGAAAAATCTTGCTGCACAAGTCCTCTTTGAAACGTATAATATTTGTGTTCTGGCTGCTCTGTTAAAAAAAAAAAAAAGCTTTTGTCATCATCACTGTAGTTTAGGCAGAGTCTCCATTGTCTGGTGTCTTGTTATAGCCATTTATATCAACACAGAGTGGGTGTACAGTAGCCAGCAGTCTGTGTTAGCAGCATTTTAGATTCAGTTTGCACTTACGTAAATGATTGTGCAAGATGTGAGAGGCAATCTAGCCCCTGGGAATTATATATGGTTTTGGGCGTAATCTTTATGTGTGTAGCCAACACATAAAAATATAGAGAAGTTTTAACATGTTACTGTTGCCATCACCCCAAATAAATATAATTAAACAAGCAGCTTTCAGTCGCACTTATAGGCGGGAAATATGAGCCTATAAGGAACAATATATTGCTTTGTTTTTCATAGCATTGTTCACCCCATTCTCATAATGGTCAGATAAGAAAGTATTCAGACCAAGGAAGTAACGGTTAGAAAAGTGCATTTCAAAAAACATGACGATCTATGTAGTTTAATAGGATGCCTCATTGCAATTCAGAAGAAAACTCTGGTGAATTATGTCACATTTCAGCTGAATTAAACTGGTTTAGAGATACTGTATCACGGTAATCACTAAGACAGCTCAGCCCAGAAAGAAAGGGGTATTAAACTATGTTTATAATGTGGGGCCATGTGTTCCTTCCTTTTACCACAGAGCCATAAATGTTGCATATTCCACTTTGCAAGTCAAGGTATCCCAGAAGAGATATTAATGATATTGGGGGCTACAGGAAATGGAAGCACCTTAACAATGTGTTCCCCTGAGGGTCTGGCATGTGCTGCCTTGGAAATCCTTGACAAGACTCAAAAGCACCATTAAAGCTTTCCTGTAGCTTGCTTTTCTTTTTTATTTTTTCCATCAGAGCTGGTGACAGCTTGGGTGAAAAGTGCCCTTGCTGGTGGCAGCACATCTCTTATACCCACAAATATTCATTTAATGTTAATGAATTGCTTAAACATTCCTGAGGCATCTGTGTCTCTGTGCAGAGATTTGGGATCTTTATTTTGCCCAACTCTAAACCACAATCCCAAGTAAAAGGGCAAAGGAGGAACTGAAGAGACAACTCTTGGCTGACATTTTGCCAGTTGCTTTCATCTCTTGAAGTTTTCCCTGTGATGGGGCTCTGTGGGTTTTCAGGGCAAGGCAAGGATGTCTAAATGCCAGGGGGAAAAAATCTGGTTCCCTCTAACCCAGTGCTCAGAAGCAGCTGAATCCATTTTGCTGAAACCTTAAATGTACTCAGCATGATGGAGATTCCCTCAAAACAGATTTTTTTTTTTTGCTTGGATGATTTAAATTCGGCAAAATCATAGAAATGTAGAACAAAACCCAATAAGCTCCTGCTAGCGGTGCCTAGAATAATAGTTTATATATTGTCCACCCTTTTTAAAACCAAGATTTGTCTTGTTCTGCTATATCTAATGAATACCTTTAAGACTGACTTGCCTTAATGTTTATTACAGTTGTAATTCATTTATTAAATCAAATCACGATGGTGAGGAGGAGGAAGTTGTAAGAAAGAAGTGAATATCTAACAGATGAGTTATCTGGAAGAAGGCAGCACCTACTGACATCACCCTGCAACATGCAGTGCCTCTGTCTGGAGCAGTCTGGCTTGCATGATGCTAGGAAAATCAGAGAGGTGAACTCCCTCCTATTTCCTCCTTGGAAGGTGTTCAAAGCTGTAGTCTCACCTCTCTTGGAAGAGTCTTGAAATATTTTCAGTCATGGGAAGGGGTGGAATGGCTGTGGGCTGGATCCTCTTGGAAAGTGCCCTGTAGCATTAGGTAATGACACTGCTGGTAGTCTGCTCCAGCAGTTAAAAAGATGGAGTTGTACTGATTTGCTCTCTAATTCTGTACAGCCAAACGCAGTTATTGCAGCTAGGAATGATCCATCTCTGGCGTAACTCTGCCGAAGCCTGTAGTGTCACAGAGTGAAAAGTGAAAGTCCCAGTTTGGAGAGCAGAAACAGCTAGGTACATGTTAGTGACAACAATTCGTGAGGCAAAGGAAACTGTTCTGTGATTCCAGACACACTCACCTATAAATTGCTGACCGGTTTATGTATTGCCCGATATAATCACCCCAGGAATCAGGAATATTCTGTTTATCGGGGCGTTTATCACAGGTAATCATGGGTGCGGTGGAAATACCGCCTGGCGTGTGTCGCTGGTTTTTTAAGCTTTCATTTCCTGATTTTCTGACACTGGGGGGGGGATTGTGCTTTTGATTTTAATTTTTATTATTCTTCTTTTATTTTAACGCACCGGCCTGAGGCCAGGCCAGGCCAGTGGAGCTCAGCGCCCTCCGCGCCCGCGGTGCCGCCGTGCAGGTGTTCGGCGTTACCGCCGCCCCGTAAAAGCCGCTCACGAACACGGTGACACATAAACGCTAAATTAAATTAAAGCAGCGCTGCTTCCCCGCGCCGGGGCTGGGGCAGAGATCCGACCACCCGCAGCCGCCCCTGCCGAGTCCCCGCGGCACCGGCGGGAGGCTCCAGAGCCCGCCGAGCCCTGGGCGCCGCTGCCTCCGGCAAGGGCTTCCCGCATCGCTGCTCGAGGCACCGGCGGAGAGCCGCCCTCGGGGAAAGCTCCACGCAGGACAAGGGCTGGAAGGGGAGGGAAACAGCAGCCGATGAGCGAGGCTGGGCCAGGCTTGCAGCACAGCCCCGGGTGCACCGTCCTGCGGGGCCAGCCTGGCAGCATCACTCACGGGGCGGCCGGTGGCAGCCGGGATCCCGGTGCTTCCCCCGGGGAGCCTGTCCTCCCCTCCCCGCCAGCCCCTGAGCTGAGGGGACACACGAAGCAGCACATTGGCCCCGGCTTCCTCCGGGCAGAGCCGCTCCCTCTGTCCGCCCGCCGGGAGCGCGCCCGGGCGGCAGCGGCGGAGCCTCCGGGTCCCGCCCGGCACCGCCGTCGGGGCTGGCAGCGGGGCCGCCTGCAGCAAGTGGGGGCCTTGACTTTTATTACTGTTTTTTCCTTGAGCTCAGAACTCCTCGAAGGCGGGTGATTTCACGGAAAGCGAAGGGGAAGACAGGGCCCCGAAGTTATTACACAAAATAATGAGTTCTCCAGCCGATCCCTTCGGGCTGAGACCGTGCCAGTGCGGGGATGCACGCATCCCGCCCCGCCGCCCTCCAGAAATCCCCAGATTAGCAGGAAAACTTGGTGGTGTTTCAAGTGCATACCAAGAAAATTAATGTGAAAGCATTCCTCTTTTAATCGGGAAAGGCGTGTATTTTCTCTCTCTCCCAAGGCTTCTCTCTCTATTCCTTTCCCTCCACCCCCCCACTCAGGGTTTTCCAGATAAATTGGAGAGCTTTCCAGAGGGAACCTGGAGAAAAAATAATAGAAATACTCAAGCAGTGTCTTGGTTGCCCTGATCTACAGCACCTTACTTTAAATGTCCGTTAGACTGTAAAATCCGGTCAAAACTGTACTCATTGTAACAATATTGATAATAATGTATTTTGTCCGAAGTTGCATTATCTCCCTCACGGCAGAAACTACAAACAAAATGTATGTTCCGAGTGAAAAGGAAAAGGTTTTATTTAATCCAGAAAATAATTAAAATCTCATGTATTTTTATTGGTTTTAGTATCCAGCAGAGTGAAAATATTGAAACTCCAAGACCCCTTGCATTAAAAAGTCACAACTGTTCTATTTTATTAGTTCTGACTGTGTGAAAAAAATTATAAGGACAACATTGAAAAAATCCGGGTTTTAGAGCCCCAAATGGCCATAAAAACAATAAAATCAACTATAAAACCTGCACTAGTGATATTAAAAAATTATGTAGTTCAATAAATGTGACATTTCATGAATGCGGATTTAATAGTCTCCAACCCGTGGAAGGAAGAAGGCTGAGGTCTAACAATTGAATTTGAAAGGGGCGGTTCTCTAGAACTGCAAAATTAAGTGCTTCATTTTTCTTGTTAGGGATTATGCAGTGGTAGTGGAATGTAATAACTGTGTCATTAAAACTTCCTTTTAACAAGGCCTATTGCTTGTATAAAAGTCAGAAAAGAATAATCTCTTCCTCTATTTATTTGTTTTCCAATAATACAGCAAAACATTTGTTTTTCTTTTCGCACAAACTTATTCTCAAGATTTTGAATCGACAGCTTGTAAAATATTGTGGGGGCCCTCCATTCTGCTGCCTCATATCATGCACGTCGTTATTCCAGAGGGCAACGGGTCATCGGTTTACTGTACATTTATTAAGTAAATCAAGCTGCAAATCCAACACTTCCAGATGAAAACATTAACTAAACCCCTTGGAAAGAGCAATGCCTGGGAGACTGAACACAGAGAAAAAATAATCAAAACTGTCAGCTCGCTTTACGTGTACCTGATATTTACAAGACACAAGACCATGCTTTAAAGGTGAGTTTTGGCATTTGTTAACAATGTAAAGAAAAAGAAAACCCAATCTCTCTGTATTATTAAAATATATTTTTTTGTTTGTTTTTCATTTCACCAACACCCTTTCGTCTTGCTCTGAGCCTCTTAGTTATTAAGATCTTCGCGGGTTTGAACTGGAGAGCTTTTTTTTTTTAAAAAAAAAAGCAGCAGAGTTATACCAGCACCTGCTATTCCTTAACAGCTTTCCGTGCTCGCTGTCAGCACGGGGGCGTGTGAGGAACACGGGGCACGGCGGGGTCTGCGGACACGCAGGGTGCACCTGCCGCCTCCGCTCGTACGGAGAGGGAGAGGCTGCGCCAGCCGCTGCCGTCGGGGCCAGGCCCCGGCTGCTTGAGGGGCGCGGGCAGAGCGGGGGTCGCTGCCCCTTCCTCCTCCCTCACACCTCCCACCACCTCTCGCCCAAATCCGGACAGCGGTGCTGGCGAGGGGCGGCCCCGCGCAGCGGAGTCGGCGACGCCCGGACGGAGCGCGTTGTCTCTCGCTGGGCGCTGCGGGGCAGGGGGAATCACCCGGCAGGATCTTAAAACTTTAATCAACGGAGCCCAGGTGGCGCTGCTCGGACCGTCATGTCGCTTTCCCTGCCCGGGCTGTCGGGCACTGGGTCCCTAGCCCCGCGCGGCCCCGGCCGCCCCATGGCCCCCCAGTCTGCCGCCCGGTGCCGGCCGTCGGTGCCAGGCGGGACGCGAGCAGCGCGGCGCCACTTCCTGCTCCGCCACGCCGTGCTCTCGGCCCTGTCCTGGGCACGGGGCAGGAGCCTGTGCCACCCACGCACTCCCCCTACTCGTTCTGGGTCCAAGCAGTCAGGCGGAGCGCCCTTTTCCAAAAGGGAGGTCCCGCGGCCGGGTAGGGGGTGCCCGTCCGCTTCTTGCCTCCTCCCTCGGTCCGCGCCAGGCCCACGCTGCAGGGGTTAGTCCGCACCCCCACGGGCAAGCCCGAGAACCGGGTGGGTCTGTGCCGTGCGCGGGCACAGGAGCGGGACCGCTGCGGGAGGCGCCGGGCCCCCTGTGCCGTCGGGGCCCGGCGGGCGGCAGAGAACGCCCCGCTGCCCCGGGCTTCCCCGGGCTGCGGCGGTGGTTGATTGGCGCCGCGGGGAGTTCGCTCGGGGAGGCGGGGGCAGTGTTTGCCGGCGGGGGGTGGTTTCCCCCTTCCCTGGCCGGGCTCATTGGCCAGACGGCGCCGTGGCAGGAAGGGGACAGAGACCACGCGAGCTCCGCCCCGCGCCAATAGAAACCTATCGAAGGGTAACCCGAGCCCAGAGAAACCCGCGGCGGCGGTGCCAGCACCCAGCGGCCGCGGTCGGGGCCNCGCCGGGCGCGGCGCCGGCGGCCCTGGGCGTCGGCGTCCCGCTGTACGCGCCCACGCCGCTGCTCCAGCCCGCGCACCCCACGCCCTTCTACATCGAGGACATCCTGGGCCGCGGCCCCGCCGCCGCCCCGGCCCCCCACTCCCTGCCTGCCCCGCCGCCGCCGACGCTGCCGTCGCCCAATTCCTCCTTCACCAGCCTGGTGTCCCCGTACCGGACCCCCATCTACGAGCCGACCCCCGTCCACCCGGCTTTCTCCCACCACCTCGCCGCCACCTATGGCACCGGCGCCTACGCCGGGCCCCTCTACTCCTTCCCCCGCGCCGTCGGCGACTACGCGCACGCCCTGATCCGGCAGGACCCCCTGGGTAAGCCATGTGCCTCCCCCGCTGCTCTCCCCGGCTGCCGCGCACCTCTCGTCCCGTCCCACCGTCGGGGCAGGGGTAAATGGGAAGTGCCCGAAAGAGATCGGTCACTTTTCCCGGCCGCCCCGCCGCTTCTCTGTGTTCCCCCGGCTCCCTCCGGCCCCCGTCTGATTTACAGTAAATTAAAAGACATGCCGCGCTCCGGCTCTGTCAGCGAGACCACAGTGCGCGGCCGCGGTGACTCAGATTTGTTTTCCTTCAAACCAAGTGACTCTGAGAGTGTCCTTAGTAATGTCGCGTGTGGTTTTGGTGGGGAGTTTTAATTATGCTTGGAGATCGCATGGCAGATCTCAGTCTTTCCTGCGGATGACTTGAAAAACAGTCGGGAGGCCGGCTCCGCTCGCTGGGGCCCCCGAGGTTCCTTCGCGGGTCGGTCCGGGCCGGGTCGGGTCGGGTCGGGGGCCCCGGCGACTGCTTCGCGCCCTTGGCCCGGGGAAGCGACCCCTCTGCGGGGGCTGAGCCCCGTGCCAGGGCTGCAGCACTTGTTCTTAGTGATTGCAAAACTGGACCTGACTCACCGCATTTGTGCAGTGAAAGAGGCTGACCCTTTCCGTTCATACAGGAAACCTTGAGCTCTCGATAGGAGTAAATCTGGTTTCAGAAGCTGTTAAGTGTTTTCCTGGCCGCCTGAAGCAGGCTCTTCCCCGGGAGTCGTGCACATTGCTGATTACTTTATCGACATCCTCAATACAGACAAATTCAGGAAACACTCGACTTCTGATAGCCGGGATCCGTTTTTCTGATATTGTTCATTTCCTCTGTGTGGGATGTGACTTTATGACAGCTAGAATAACCAGTTGCTTCCTATTTTTTGAGTCTGTTTTGCACCAGAATTACTAAAGCCTGACGCAAGCAAAATCTCGAAAAACAATGCAGCAAATTGCAAAGGGTGCAGGCAGAAAGACAAACAGCGTGACTCAGTAGCACTGGCCAGAGCCTCCTGCCCCGGGACGCGGCCGCGGCTCCGCAGCGGGGCTGGTTCCCCAGCGTGTCACTGCCTGTCCCGCCTCGCCCCTCACCCGGCCCGGGGCTGAGCCTGGCGGGCAGACCCCAGCCGAGGGTGGGGGACACGGGGACTCTTCTTCCTAGAAGCCCAGTGCCCTCCTGTTGGCGCATCACCCCTGCCCAGCCCTGCGATGTCCCCGCTCTCCGCAGGGACCCGGGCACTGGCTCAGAGAAAGGGAGACGGTTTCTTTAGGGCATCGCAGTGAAAGAGCAGAAGGAAGCGAAGGTCTTTTTTTTTTTTTTTTTTTTTGGGTCTCTTTCTTTGCGCGATAGACCAACAGGAAACACATTGACGGAAATGTTGCCAAAGCCAGTAGAGTGACTTTAACTGGTCTCTCTGTTTGTCGAAGGGGAAAAAATCAGAGAGGGGAAAGATCAGAGTAGGAACTGGGAGAAATAAAATCAGACGAAGGAAATTAGCGAGCCCTGGACCCGGCGTGCTACCAGGCCTGGGCCCGGGCAGGGCCGGGGCTCCCCAGTCACGCGTGTCCGCGGCCGGCCAGTGACCCTCGGTGCCTCTCTTTGTAGGGAAGCCGCTGCTGTGGAGCCCCTTCATCCAGCGGCCGCTGCACAAGAGGAAAGGGGGGCAGGTCCGCTTCTCCAACGACCAGACCATCGAGCTGGAGAAGAAGTTCGAGACGCAGAAATACCTCTCCCCTCCGGAGAGGAAGCGCCTGGCCAAGATGCTGCAGCTCAGCGAGAGGCAGGTGAGGTCGTGCCCCCGCCCCAGGGAACCGCACCCCCTTCCCGGCCGCTCCAGGCCCGCTGTGCAGCTGCTGGCGGTGCATCGCTCCCGGGGACCTGGGGAAGGGGTGCTTGGCAGGTTCTTGCTTTTTGCCTGTGGCTTGGGTAGGGCTCCAGGCACTTACTGGCTCCGAGACTACCCCGCACCTTTTCTCGTTGTCGTTGCTCAGGTCAAAACCTGGTTTCAGAATCGCAGAGCCAAATGGAGGCGTCTAAAGCAGGTACGTAGATGTTTCTGTTTCTATAGAAATAAGTATTTTAATTGTCTTATCTTATGCCGTGCTCGCCTATTCCAGGTTGTATGCAGAAGTCATCTGAAAGGCTGTTTAACCTCTTCACCTTGATTAAAAAGACAAATAGTCATGCTGGAATCCATGAGGGCTCGTTCAGGCAGCACTAATGTTAAAAGCTTCTAATGCAGTTCCTATATCAATTATGCCTGTCTTTCACACACCACCTATTAAAACTCCACGCTAATTGTTTTGTAAACCCATATGTTGTTTAGCCAATTAACGTGGAGAAGATAAGTAATTGTCAGTAAATTACTTAGGCAGTTTTTTTGGAGAATATTAACTGGTGTTTTAAAATGCCCTCTCTTAATAAACACAAGTTGATGTATTTTGTTAACATTGGAAGAAGGCAGGTACAAACACCGGGATTGTTTTGAGGAGCCACATGGAAAATTGAGTAGCTTTTACTTTTCTTTCACAAGCAGTTATAGTGTATGAGGATAAGAAGTAAAAGCAGTTTCCTTGCCTTAGAAATCATGCTTAGAAATCAAGCAAGTAATTATTTGGGAGATTTTATGACACATAGGGACTGTACCTGGCTTGGCAAAACTGAGGTCCCTTGGCTCAAGTATTTTTGAAAAATTCCAAAATTTTGGTCTGAGTCTGGCTTCAGTAAGCATGAGATGGATGCACATGTTTTACTGGCAAAGTAGCCTTTAATATAAAAGTAAAAAGAAAAGAAAGCTAATCACAGTACCATGCTCTAGATGAATTTGTTCTGTGACCTTCACCTGAGTTTAACTCAATCTTCAGTTGAGTTTTAGTGAAGTCCTATTATTCTGGCAAGAGGCTGGCTAGGGCCCAACCCATGCCACAGTGTCCGGAGAGCTCGCTTGGGATCCCGGCCATTTTAAGTCATTTCCTCCTTTTCACTCAGTCACATCCATTTCTCCAAGCCCACACGGTTATATCATGGGTACGTGTCTCTGCCTGCTTTTTCTTTAGAGTAGCATTTCATGCCCCCTTAGGGGACTGGGCTCTCCAGACAGGTGCCAACACAGGGCTACTTTTGCCTTCACAAACAGGGTTTTGGTTTGGTTTTAGTGGTGAGTGTTTTAATGTTGAGTTTTAGCTTAATTAGTAATTTTTTTGCGTTTGCTTTTGGGCCACTGATAGATTCAACATCCCTCCTCTTGCTGTCGGGTGTAATTAAAGAAAGATCAGTGCAGGAGGAAGCTGTGTGTCGGTGTTTGTAGACTCATAATAAACATTTGCTTTGCTAAAGACAAAAGTTCAGAGATTCCTGGGCTCCAGCAGCTCCTGACTCTTTTGAAGTGGCTGCGATAACCATCGCCAAGGAGCCTTATTCACGGCAGCAGCCCCCGTGGCTGTGAGGGAGTGGGATCAGAGCCCTCGCCCAGCCCTGTCCCACTCGGGCAGGTCTGTAGGCAGGAGGCCCAGGGAGGCAGCAGGACACCTGCCTTTTTCTGCAAGAAACCCAAGGTGGTTTTCCCACACAGCACAGCTCACAGCTGGAATTCCTGGGCCTCCTGTCTCTGTGGCCTGTAGTTCTGTACCAAGCAGGATTCTTTCATTGCAGGAGAACCCCCAGGCCACCAAAAAAGAAGAAGTAGAAGGTGCTGACAGTCACAGTGACCAAAGGCCAGAGAGCTGCCAGAGCCCAGAGCAGAAGGGTAAGGAGGTGTCTCTGGATGGCTCACAGTACACGCCTTCACCAGCCTCACAGGAGGACCTGGAGTCAGATGTCTCTGATGACTCTGATCAAGAAGTGGACATTGAAGGTGATAAAGGCTATTACACTGCTGCCCACTAACAGTCCCATGCAGAGAGCGGACCCTAACTCGGCTTGCACTTTACCAGGGGCTGGTTTGAAAGAATATTGTGCTACAGGAGAAAACTTCCACCGTTACACTGAAAGAAAAAAGCATCACCAAATAGACTCATTTTATAATAAGCAGAGAAAGAAAGATTTATTTTCTGCAAGCAGTTCAGTTTTGGCATCTTGAATTTGGTTAAAGGACCATGGTTTGTATTTAATTATTTGTAACATATGTTTGTACAATAATCAGTGTTCTAACTGGAGTATAATCCTGCACCCTGTCCTTACTCATGGTGGTGGAGGGGGTCTGAATCAGCTGCTGTCGGTGATCAGGCAAAACTCTAACTAGTGTGGAAGTGAGGATGGATTGCAGGACTAAGCCCTTTATATGTGTAAACAAACGTACTTTAAATAGATTAATTTAAACGCCCTTTGTAAGCAGAGAAACATGTTCTGTGAAATAGGGAGGGATTTGACCATCCCGAGAAGTGCCTTATGCTCACACCCTTTTATGTGCCATGGTGCTCTCTACTGAGACATCCCTCTGTTTGTCAGGTAGAGTTGTTAGACAGATTCCTTTTTCTTCTTGTATGAGATGAAATGTGCCTTCTCAGATTTTTGAGAATTTTGCCTCACAGTTTGGATGGTTCCATTTACAGGAAAAAACAATTTCTCCTTTAAAATCTCTAGCACTGTTTTTTATGGATTTCATATTTGAGGAGAAAATGCAGGGAGTGATAGGGCCCTGCTGCAGGACAGAAACTGGCATCAGCTGCAGGTCATAAGTGAGGCACCCAGCTGTGGGAAGATAATGCCTATCTACTTCTGTACATACTAGTTTTCTTTAAAAGTCTTGTGGTTTTATACCTCACATTGTTCATATTTTGTACATATTTGTTCAGTGTTAAAAAAAATGGCAAAACCTGGTATTTAATTTTTGATGGACATATCTGTGAAATAAACCTAAACTCTGCAACACTCACCACTCTGGCCATCCAGTTACTGGCAGGAGCAAACCCAAACCTCTCCTCTGCCAGGTGTGTTGTAAGCGGCTTTTCCCTCAGTACTGTGCCAGTCACGAGCCACTCCACAGCTTTCTGCCCTTGGTGCAGGAGTCTCATGTGGGCTCTCTGCTATAGTTTTTTGCTGTATTTCAGCCTCTCACCGCGTGTTTCGGTTTTGCCCGTGCCCACACAGGAATGGGCTCTGTGGCGGGAGGAGGAAAACCTGGCTGGCAAGCCCAGGCTGGAAGCGTGGGTGTTTACCCCCGAGTCGCCCTGACCTTGGGGGGCCAGAGAGGGGGTGCGAGCTGGAGGAGGAGCGGGGCCGGCAGGGCCTGCTCAGGGCCGGGCATCGACCCCAGCCGGGACACACGCCGACCCACCTGAGTCAACAGTGCTTATTCATCGGCCTTTCTCCGAAATTGCGTCGGCCTGGGGAAGGAGCAGAGAACCCGAGGTATGAGAATTGCTCCCAGGAGCGGGCATCCTGGGTGGGTATTCAGCCCCTCCAGGTGCCACAGTGAGCACACAGGGAACAGGGATTTACGCCTGGCCAAGTGTCACAGAGGCTTCTAGCGCCAAGAAATGTTTTTAGGTAGCAACAAGTGACTGGCGAGGGAGGATGGCCCTTAGAGCAGACAAGATGTTGCTTCTAAGCGAGTTAATTCTTTGAGAAACATCCACTGGGTTTTCTGAATAGGTGGCTTTAACTTTGGTTCATTCGAAAACGGCACTCATGAACGGGGCCCGAGAAGACAAAGTGATCGGGAGGTTCTGCGCCCCGTGCCCGCCGTGCACAGGCTCCGGCCGCCCCCCGAGCTGCTCCGCTCGCACGGCGGCCCCGGGACCGCGGGCACCGGCCCCTGGTTTAACGCTCCCCGTGACAAAGGGAGCTTCGGGGCGCTCCAGGGCATCCCTGGGGCTCCTCTCCGCCTCAGCGCCGGGATCGACCCCAGCGCGGTGCGCGCCCCGCGGGGAATCGCTGACAGACGGGCGCGGACAACTCCTAGCGGGGCTGCGCTGAGGAGGAGATCTTTTCTCCATCCTTCGGCTTTTTTTTCGGGTTGCCGTCGCGGGTCCCAGTGCGGGTCCCGACGGGGACGGGGACAGCCCACCGTGAGTCCCGGGAGCTGCGGTGGGGAGGCTGATGGGGCTGTGAGGGCAGGAAGCAGAGCAGGGAGCGCTCGGGAAGATGCTGTCCGCGTTTGTTTTTCTTTATCTGTTTATCTGTCCCGACCCATATCAAGGTGCACGAAACTCTTCAACGCGACTTTGTTCCGGCTGTGCTTTCGCGTGGGATTGGGAACACGCGTGGAGCAGAGCGGCCGTGACGGGTGGGCAGCCGGCGGCAGCCCGTGAGAGTGGACCCCGGGCAAACCCCATGTCCACGGGGACTGATGTCGGCGTTCCCCGGCCGGGACAAGCCGGGAGCCAGCCGGGCCCGATGCGATGGCAGGGGCGGGGGCTCTGCCCGAGGCGCTGCGCGGGGTCGCGTCCCGGGCAATGTATCGGGGTCCAGGGCTCGCCAGCTCAGGCGCTTTCCCCGCCGTGGGAGGGATTTGGCGGCTCCCTGCCTGGCCGCCTGGCCAGGGATGTGGATTTCCAGGGTGTCGCGGCAGGTGACAAACAGCGCTGTAACCTAGGCTGGGCAGTCTGTATGTCCTTGCTCACCCGCCCATCCTGGGAGAGGGTTTAGGGAGGTAAAACACACCGGCGGGGCCGGTCGAGCTCCTGGTCAGAAGCAACCCCCCAGCAGCTGTCCTTAAGTCCCCCAGCTCGTTTCCACGCAGGGGAGACAGACGTGGGGATGACCACAGTGGGGCGGACGAGTGTCCCTCCACGGTCAGTCTCTGCTTCTCTTTGGCAGGAGAAAAACAACCAAAGTACTTTACACCGTTCGGGAAAACCTTCGAGCCCCTTCCGTGCCACCCTGCTCTGTCCTGTTTGTTTGCCCCTTGGCTATTCCATGCCGAACTGGCACGTATGACCTTTCCAGCACAACTCCCGTCTTGTTTTCGACTTTTTTATCAGCCGATTCAACTTGAAAATGGTTATCATTTAGCAGAAAAACAAACAGAAAAGCACATTTTTGTAAGCAAAACGTTAATGATTGGAAGAATTGCACCAATTTCAGCTTGACAGTGTGTGATTAATCCTCCGGGTCAGGTACTTATATTTTTAGTCATTAGGTTCGTCGGCCTTTGATATGCAGAACTGTTTCTAGCCTAATAGGCTATCGACCGAGCCGCTGTGTACTTTGACTCCGTGCGCAGCGCGGTCCCCGGGCCCGCATCGAGCGCAGCGCGGGATGCGCGGTCCCGGCNGCCGCAGGGACCGGCCAGGGGCAGCCGCGGCAGCGGCCGGAGCCGCCCCGCTGGCCCACGGGCGGGACAGCTAGCCCACGGGCGAGGCAGCTAGCCCACGGGCGAGGCAGCTAGCCCACGGGCGGGACAGCTAGCCCACGGGCGGGGCAAGCCGAGCCCGTCCCCCGGCCGGCACACGCGTGGGGCTGCGCGTTCGCGCTCGCCGCCAGTGCTGCCGCGGGGGCGGGGAGAGAAGGAAGGCGGATACTCGATGTTCGCAAAGCAGGTCACTTGAATCCTTCACACTGAAATGTCCAGAGCCTCTTCTATTGCACAATAATAGGAAATAATAACTCAGGGCTGCTAATGGTTTGCTTTCGCTGAAAAGGACCTTCCTGTGGTCATATCGGATAAAATGAGTTTTATCCATCCACTCAGTTCAGTGGATGACAAGAAATGGTATTAGGCCTGGAAGACATC
The DNA here is from genome assembly GCA_013400855.1 of Buphagus erythrorhynchus. Lineage (NCBI taxonomy): Eukaryota > Metazoa > Chordata > Aves > Passeriformes > Sturnidae > Buphagus > Buphagus erythrorhynchus. Next base: position 84,963 of record VZTT01012959.1, on the reverse strand, counting down.
TGCTATTAAATGTCTCCTCAGAGGACAAAAAAAATCAGTCAGAGAATAAAATCTGTGCATGGGTATTATTGTCTTTTAGCTATGTATGTATGTATGCAAAATGTTAGTTTTTGAGGACATTATTTTAGCACATGAGAAAGCTTTAAGACAGACAGAGCTGTAAACCTGGAAGAAGTATGAACAGCAGGTCAGAGTATGCTGATCTGATTCAGATCAACTTCCCATTAACATTTAGCACTGGTTTGGGCTTAGTAAGGACTTTGTACAGGTCTTTGGTGACAGCAGCTTACCAAAAAGCCTTTGCTGACAATTGAGTCTCTGTCTTATTTTGAATCATGGCCTCCTGGGCATAGGAGGTTTGCTTAGTCCTATTTACCCAAAACAGGAAATCAATGTGTATTTCTAAAATATTTCAGATGGTGCATGTCAAGGCCAAAAAAACTTTACACAATCGTGTAAAAGCCTTATCATGTTAACTTAAGTGGCTCGATTTCACAGCTCCGTTGTCTGAGAGCTATTGACAAATGACTACTAAACCCCGGGAGTCTCAAGCACATCCAGACTGTGTTACTTTGGTCACTTCGAGTTATACCAGCAAATTATTATTTGGTGGAGCCTTTCAATTGAGTTGGGGACTTGTGAATTTTCCTCTGAATGTTAGATACCCACCCATGTTATAAAGACATAATCTCTAATGGGACTAATTGAGAGGTAGATCTTTTTTCCTATCAGATTGAGACCCACCTATGTCATTAAGCCTTAATAATAAATAGAACTAACAGGTTTGTTTGGGTTAGTTTTTATTGTTGTTTGTTTGTTTTGTTTTGTTTTATTGATTTGGTTTTGTTTCTGTTTGTTTTGGTTTGTTGTTGTTGTGGAGTTGTTTTTTTTACATAGCAAAACAGAGCCTGATATTAAACAGTCTGAGAAGTTGTGCTTATGCTTGTTTTAGGATTGTCATAGTGACTTCTTCATTTTTCATTCTTTTTTTTTTTTTCTTTCCCAAAAGTATTGTTCAAGATATCAAAGATACTAGCACAATTCTAGGAAAGAGATATTCTTATATCTCTTACTGCTCTCCAGTAAGCTTAGTAGGAGCAAACCAGTGTAAAGATACGTATTAATGACTAAGAATTTATCTGCTGACTTTTTACAAGACAATTGTTAGAGTGGGTATGTGTGCAAGCATGTGGGCTAGACATTTTCAAGTAGCTGTTTAACGGAGCAGATTTGATCAAGGGTTTTGTCTGAGTACATTTTGGTGAAAACAAAGTCAAAGTCAAAACAAATTGCTGTGGTGGCCTGTAGGAAATTAATCTGTGCTCACAGTCAGCTAGAAATACTGAGGCTAAAGACAAACTGAACTTTGCATTTGTTGGTACAGTTTAGGCAAGTGATTTGGGTTAAAAGATTGAATGGGCATGAAAAATGAGCTGCCATCTCATCTGCCTTAGGGAAGGGGCTGTTTCCAGGAGACCTAATTCAATCAAGCTTATTTAAGGACTAAAAATCCTATCTGACAGACACATAGACCTCAAAACTTTTAACATGATTTTAGCAGGCTGAGTTGCAGTCAGTGAGGAGCCCAGAATATGACCTGCTAAAACTTGGCAGATTATATCAGTAGGCTCTTAGTAGGTCTTGCTTTTGAAAACAGAGTTCCTGACTGAACTAAATCTACTGAAAAAAAGTATCCCTTTTCCCTTGTTGTCTAGACAGACCCTTCAGGGTTTCCCTGCACTTCAGTCTGTGCCATTGCTTTGAAGAACTGTGTGGAGAAAATTCTTACTGATTCTTTCCTATGCTATTACACTCCTTGACTGTTGCAGTGGGCATGCCATTGTAAGGAGTATTCTGTCATTGTCTAGACAAGTATAAAAGTTGTATTTTTAGAATGACTGAGCAAACACTTTTAAACACCTTTTAGCATTTGACTTGTCCTGTCTATGCAAGGTTTCAAATCATGGTAGTCAAACCTTGTTAGCTAGTATCTTTTAAAACACACCTTTTATCCTAGTCTAGACATACTGAGAGTTCTTGTCCTGGAATACACGCACATAAGGGTAGAGCCATTTTAAAATGAGTCAGGACTGCCCACTACCCTGCAATTGTATCTCAATGACTTACTGCAGCTATCAGGATAAAAATCACAGGTTAAAAGGGGAAGAAGTAACTTTGTTTTACACACATCAGTTCTTCCACTTTCTTCTCTGTGTAACAAGGAATCCTCTTACACAGCCAAAAACCTAATCTAGCACACAAAGTCAATCAGAGAGACCTGTTATAGTCCTAAAGTATAGAAGGACCCAGTTCTGCAAAAGGATGGCTGAGGTTACTTTCCAGGGACTTATCCTGGAAGTTCTTCCCAAATGTACCTTGGAAATAGCCCAAGCTGCTGTAAGGAGTTTAGAGAAGATAACCCTTTAAGGAAAAGGTGTCTGCACTAATTTGGTTCATTTTGGCTGGTGGATGTTGAAGCCCTGCCAGCAGTTCAGAGAAAGTTTGGCTCATGGAGGATGTTTCGTTGGTTGATTCTGGGCTCCATGGTAGTAAGACACCAGATTAAATTTATCTCTGAGCATGTCAGTGCCAGTTAGATGTGGGCAGGAACTGCGAATGAGTTGCTCTGTTGGCTGAAAACAAACACAGGGCTGTATAAGTCAGGGTGAGAACAGCCAAGGGAGTTGAGCTGTAGTAGTAGAGGCTTCAGGGGCTCAGAGACAAAAATAATGGGAAGGGACAATAGCTCTGCAGCCCCATGGCATCCTGATGCAGGCAGTGGAACAAACCAAAATTTTCTTCTGAAGTTTGTCAGATAATGGAAAATTATTGTTTTGGGGAGAGGGCAGGGACTGATCTGACAGTCTGTCAGGGACTAGACTGAAGTTTTCCATCCAAGTAAGATTTTGGGATAAACCAGCGGTCAGTACAATCCCTAGGAGATGGATCAGGTCTGCCCTGCAGAGCTAAACCCTTTTCTGTGGCTTTGGCCCTGGAGGCTCACATAGACATTGGCTTGGTCACCAGTAATGCACCTGGTACAATATTGTCTCCTTGGTGCAATACCCCCTGCAACTTCATTCTCCACGTGAGACATCCTAATTGGATTCAGTAGAATAGCAGCAACAGGGACAGCAGCAAAGATGGCAGCTCTTGGCAGTCTCTGCCACCTGAATTCACCTCTGGTAGCAGGCAGGAGATGTACAGCACTTCCCAAAAACCATTTCTCTTCATGGTAACTCTTTGGGGGGAGGACTGAACCCCATCAGATCACTGGCTGCTTTTGAAAATCTCAGTCAGAAGTGTATGCAGATAGTCTTTGTGTTGTTCACCACTTCCCATACTGTGGTACGGGAAGAGAATGCTGACACTGCAGTAGCTGAATAAAAGACACCCATTTTCTGCCCGTGTTACTCTCATAATGAATATTGTTCATGCTCAGTGCTGGTTTGCTCCACCAGCTACCCCTACCCCACACACAGCCTTTGGGAGTGTCTGGGTGGTCAGGGTGTACTCACAGAAAGTGCAGACAGTGCAGACGGTATCAACATACATTAAAATATGTTTATGTCTTAGTTAAAAAAACTCACGTGGAAAAGAACAGTTTCTTCTCCCTTTTTAACCTTCACCTGGTATTTTTGCTGTAGCAAAATATATCTTGCAACTTGCACATGGAAACAAATGTTCTTCTAGAGAAGTGAATTATGCCATGGAGGCCTATGGATGACATGACACCAAACTCCTCTGAAAAGAGTGTGTGGTACAATGCAACTGGCCAACTTCAGAGTCTTTTGCAAGACAGCAGAAGTTCCCTGTGCTTGAATTAATAAATATCTTACATATGCACAGTTGTGGTTGGGGAGGGTGGTTTATATTGATTCATCATCAACCACTCCAAAATGAGATTGCTGTGTTGTAATATAACCCTTGGAAGGGGTTTCCTGACCAAATTATTTTCCGTTATTTTATGTTTTTTTTTTCAAAGATGATGCTTTTGCCTCATGACTGTCTCGTGAGCTATCAATGGCAGGATTCATTAACACAACCTGTACAATCTTATTTCCTATATATATGAAGAATAATCTAGCAAATGAGGCATACACGATGATACTTTAAAATGTATGTAAAGTATTAAGTTATTTGTTGGTAGCACCAGAACAGATGTAGGATAAATAATGCCATTAAATAACAAATGGATTAAGGCCTTATTTTTTCTTAGTTGATTACGGAATCTGCATTACTACATACTTTCCATTATTTGCAAATTACACCAGACAGATTGAATAAATGCTTTAAAATGGGTCCTGAACACTGGTTTAGAAACACAGAGGAAGTGGTTTCTTAGACAACTGCTACCCACATATTGATTTAATAACAGAGAGGTGGAGGGGCAAAGATGATTATGTTGATGTACTGAGCTGTTGATTGTTTAATTGAAGGTAAAATTTTTAGCTTCACTAGTCAATTACCTGATCTCATTAAGTTCTTAAAAATCACTAAAATGCCATTCTGGCTGAAGCAGCTGCACTTTGCTACTATATTGTCTAAAGCATTAGGAAAATCATTTGCTAATGGTGATTAACAAGTGTAAACACGTGATATTTTTAGCATCCAAATAAGCTTTCTCCATGTGAGAGATTTTGAACGACTACCATGCACCAGGTATGTAAGAGCAAAGAAAGATATGAAATATGTTTTTATGTTTGCTTAAATGAACCTTGAACTTCTACATATTTTAATTTTTTTTCTATTCAACAGGGTGGAAAATAGAAGTAGAAAATAACATTTTTTTAATATTAAAGCTGTTTCAAACATAAATGCAAGAAATTACTCAGTGCCTATCAGGCAACAGAGGTTGTTTTAAGGATAAATGTAAACTAAGACAGCATTTGGCATCCCTGTGGAGGAAGAAGCCCCATGCTGAAGGTGCTGAAGATGCCAGCATGGCAGCACAAGGTGATGATGCTCTGAGGACTCCAGAGCAGCAAGGACAACTCATCCTGGGCCTCTCCTTGTTACTTTGGAAGTTGCTGAAAGAGGACTTTGCATAGCACCTCCTGGATTCTATATGCTATAGTGTGCACAGTACTGATGTGAGCACTGCTAGTAATCAGTGGCATTTTTTGTATTTCCAAACATCATAGGAACACATTCTTTCAGGTTAACACATTTTCATTTTGCAGGATGCCTGTCCCAAAAAAGGTAAGTGATCAGTTAATGGTCATACAGTTATGTAGGAAGGCTTTTTCAAAACCTATATGGCAAGGGTTCTGTCCTTGTGTACTTTAGTTTTTAAATCAGTTCAGAGAAAGACAGCTGGTTTCCATGCAGAAGGAATCTGGGATGAATTTCTTCATTCTTGCAAGCAATTTCATATGAGTCACATGAACTTGATGAACTCTCAGAAAGGAGCTAGACATGTTTTTCTCTCAGTGCAAAGATGTAACGAGGTTATGAACAAATCCCAGAATGAGAGATGAAGGAGGACCTGGATTGTATTTTTCCCCCTTCACAAAGGGTTAATGAGACATGGTAGTAGTAGAGAAATAATTTAGAAGAATTTCGGTAGCACCAAGATTTCCCAGTTTTTGGGAGTATTCCCACTGATGTCTGGTTCTGGTTCTGTGCCAGTCCACGTGCCACTTAAAATCTCTTTGGAGTGAAAAATGGCTATCAAAATATGGGGAAAGGGGACAAAAGCACACAACACTGACAAGGAAATGTGCCAGTTCCCCAATCTTAGAGCATACGCCTCCAAACTTCTCAGGAAATATAATTGTCTTCCTAAAATTACCTATTATTGCTTGAAGTTCCCATACATGAGTAGCTCCTAAACTACCAGTTTAGTTGTTACTTAGGTTTTCAGGTACTTGAATTGAAGTGCAAAGTGCAAGGCAAATAAAATTGCTAGTGTTGCATTTTGATATTATGTAAATTGGCAATTACATTCTGCACAAAACAGTGATATAAATTATGAGATCAACCCAAATTTGAGAACATTCAGAGTGAGTTTTCCTTAATATTAGGTATGTGCCAGAAAGCATTTAGTGTTGTAACACAAGACAGTGGGCATGAAAAGGACAAAACCAAGTTTTTAATAAAACAACATTGATTTAGGTCTTTCAGATGGCAAAACTATTCAGGGTCTGGAGTTTGGGTTTGTTTTCTATTTTTTTGGGTATTTCCTTTTTAGGGTGTGAGGAAGGGGATGTTTTGGCCCTGCACTGTTCTTTATTGACTGTAGAATTGGGCAGAAAGAGTAGAAGCTGTGTAAAGCTGTTCCAAGACTCACTCATACTGTCAAGCCAGAGAAGTTTGTTGTGCCAGTGTTATTGTGATCAACCAGTCTGTCCAAAATGGTGCTGCAACCTTTCTCAGGTTAAAACAGCACGAACCCATTTTTGGACAGGGTAGAGCCTGGGTAGCTTGGTTTACCATTGCAGTTTTGGAATGATAGCAAATTTGGCTGTGATTTTCTTTACAGGAACAATTAAACCATTTTAAGCACCAATTCAAAAGTAATTCTAGGTGATAGCTGATATCAACAGTGGGTTGACTTCCTACTTGATAAGTGGGCCAGGAAAGCCATCCTGGTGGAAGGGAGAGCCTGGAAGGTTTCCTGTGAGAAGAGCCCTGGGCACCAGGAGATCCTGCAGAGAAGCTTCAGGGAGTAGCCGGCTCAGGAAAGTGCCTGGGGCCAAATATTTACAGAACTGTTCTGAACTATCGTTCTGCTTAGGGTCTTTGTGGTTTTGAGATAGGAAAATGAGGAAACTGAATAAAAACAACTACCCCCCAAAAGGGTGAATTGTATGAGGGTAGCAATCCTGTGTGCTGTCTCCTCCCCTTTGCAGACCTGTGCACTGGCAGAGGCTGCCTTGCTTCTCTTGGTAAACAACTTTTGAGATGTTTGACTGGCATTAAAGTTCATGCAGCTTCTTAGATGCCAAATATCTTGTAACCTGCATCCTGAAGATTACACGCTGATACACAACCATCCATTTAATAATCCATTGAATTTCTATTTTCAAAGTGAAATAGAAGAATCAAGGTGTAATTTTCTTGAATATAATGAGTACTTAATTCTGAGGTCCACCTTTTAAGGTCTCCTTAGTCTTTATTTTTCTTTTTTTTGTTGTGTTTGTGTGTGTATTTATTTTTATTCTCTTTTTATTTTCAGTGATTTTTCGTGTTCTTCAGAGTAGGAAGAACTATTTCTCTGGTAGCATGAGCTATACCAAATCCTGCAGGTTGTACTTAATGTTGATTTATGAGTCAAACTTAGCAAGAAGTGTCAGCCTAAAGAGATCTTTTCCCTAACAAATAAATCAACGCCTTTCCTAAAATGAAGGTGGCAGATGTTTACTTATATTGTGTTTTTAATTTGTTTTTCAGTTGACTTGAGCTCATGCCAGCTTATACAGTGCTGGATTGCATTTAAGATTTCTAAAATATATTCTCTAGAAAAGAAGCAATTACAGTGCAGTGTATTCTGAAACTACGAGAGTCTGAGGTCATAGTACTTGCCTATAAAAAGCATTTCTCAAACTTCTGTCTTCCAAGAATCAGCTAAAGCATAATGCTGGGAATGTAATGTATAATGAATAAAGATATTTCAGTGATTCATGAGGATTTGTCTCATTCTGTTTCTAGATATGAGTAGGTCATTAACTAGCCTATACATACGTATACATTTAAAAGCAGAACTTTCACTTGCCCACTAAGATCAGTAATATATGATACAAAAACACAGAAATCTTTCATCATATCTCAGCAGTAATCTTTTCTCTAACTAGGTCCATCTTATTCCCAAGACTATAAAATTTCTGAAAAACCTTTCCATGTGATCACTCACAAATACTAAGGCTTTTAATAGTCACATCATGCAATGCTTATATTGGCCTAGCCAACATTTATTGTGAATCTATTAATGCCCTGCTTTTAATTCCTAATGATACTAAAATTAAATTAGCTATGAACTCCCTTACAATGTCTGTCTCTTGATCTGGAAGATTGTTTATACAAGCAATCAGGGAAGTTAGCTGCTCACTGGCAGGGTAAGTGCCTGCAAATAGTCTCTGCAATAACATATTAGCCACTGCAAATGGAAGAATATGAATTAAGCATATAGATTTTGCACTTGTTTCCTTTGTGCCTCCCCTCTTTCCTTGACATGTTTACTAACACATTTATAATGTCAGAAAGAGCTCTGAATGTTGAGCATTAATTACATGTGGGAACTGGAGCATAAAATAACATCTACATTTTATCCTTTTTAATCAAGAGGAAATGCTCTAATGTTGGATTTAGATTTAATGCAAAACTAAATATTTGACTCACTCTATATTGTGTCAGTAGATTAGCTGGTATTTATCACACTTTTCAAAACTGGAGCTTTAATGCCTCATTTGACATGATTTTGTCAGTCCCTGACAGAAAGCTGATAAAATGTCCATTTATGCCATTACAGCTGCCTCTTGTAGCACTTGTGCTGCTATGGAGAGGGGTCAGTTGTCTTTTGCCTAAAACCTTTGGTTTTGATAATTTTATAACACGTTGATCTCTAAAGTTCATTTGCCTGTATTACAGTAGATAAGTTCTACACTATAAATCAGGTTTTAATGGTACAAAAATAGCTTAAATTGACTAAGTGGCCAAAAGTTATCTAAATACTGCATTCTTTCTGTCAAGGTAGCTGAAACTGGAGTTAAAACTATCACTGGATTTCCATTTCTTCTCTTATTTTGAGTTTCTTCTTCATAGGAACATTTTTTTGCCCTTGCTTGGACATTTTTTATAATTTCCTTTTTACACTGGTAGCAAGAAAAAAGTTTTTCCCCAAAAATGGCAAATCTGAAATGGACCAAATTATATGGTCCCTGCCAACCAGACAAGATGATTCCAGAGAATTCTCTAGCTCTAAAACCTCCTCCAGGTGTGTGCTTTTACCCAGGCAGGTTTGTCAGAATGGGCAGCATACTACCCAGCACTCCAGCTCTTACATATAATGTGGATATGCCAGTGCTAGGTACCCTGTGCTCAAAAGATCTCAAAAGATTGGGAATATCTTATTATAAACGCAGCAGAAGTATTTAACATTTATTTCTAATCCACCTCCATCTTCCCTGGGTTTAGAAGAGGATTCTGTGTCACCCATCTGCTGACTGGGCTGCAGCACTGCTGGGACAGCCTGAGGAGTTAAAAACAGACAGGGAGTTCTTATTCTCCCCTGATACCTTCCATTTCATCAGGCTCTGCTCACATAATTAGAGCTTTACTAGTTCTATCAAAATCGGTAAAATAATAAAAAAAAAGACAAATGTGACACCAGCAGGAAGGGCTGCTCAAACATTCAGTGCTTGGTCTCTCACCTGCCCTGGCAGGGAATGGCTTCCTGCAGGACTGGCTGAAGCTCTCTTGGATAATTACTGAGTTAGTTGCACAACAGCCTCCTTGTCCAGTGTAGTAACACCATTAGAAATATGATATGTGTGTCTATTAAGGAAGACTCGCATGTTCTTACAATTATCTAAACAAAATGAATTGCAGAATTTCAGGTCAAGCCTGAACTTTGCCCTGTCTCCAGAAGTGCGAGGACAGTCAAGTCACTGACTTGTAAAGAGTACTACTCATCCTGCTTATTTTTTTTCCTTTTTTCCCTGATTGATCCCATTGATGCCAATGTCAGCATCTACATGACCTAAATGAGCATTTACCTTTGGTGGCTGGATTTTGGTAAGGAAAGTTTGTGGAGTCAGCTACTCAGGATGTTGAAAACAGTGCTTTTCAATTTACGGGCATAAATTAATTTTTCCCCCACCAAAACAGAAGGAAAAATAGTTCTGGCACTAACAGCTTATACTCTGTGGAGATGTCCATAATCTGAGGACACAACCTGTTTCAAGAAATTCAGGTGCCACTTATCTCTTTTCCTGTCCTTGCTGACAGTGTTCAGCCATCACCAGCCCCAGGGTATGATAATCCTCCCCTGCGACCAGTGGCGTTTTGGGCTTTGGTTTCTCCTTCTGCTTTGGGAAGGGCAGAAGATGGGGAATTAAAACAATTTCTCCAGTAAGACTCACTAGAAGGTGGGAGGAGAGGCATGCACATTTGTGCATACTTGCAGTCCACCCACTCCTTCCTTCCCTGGGCTCACCCTTCCGCCCCCTGCGCTGTCCCCAGGGGTGCAGTGGCTCTGCCTTTGCTGGATGCTGTGACAGCATTTGGGGGGTTTCAGAGAGCCTGTCCCCCTGCAGGGCCTAGGAGGAGGGGCAGAGATGCTCTGGGTGCCAGGAGTCCTCCTCCAGCTAGGAAATGGAGTCATTTGTGCAGCTAAAAGTGATAAAGAGCTTCCCTTCTACCAACAGCAACTCCCGTGGTATGTGTTTGATAAACCCAGGTAGCTTTTTTCCTCCTGTGCTCCAGGCTCAACAACTGGAGCTACAAAATCTCTAATATAATGCATGTTTCTGGGTCTTCATCAAGACAAAATAATCTTCATGGTGGGTTGAGATCAGCACTTGTGCTAGCGTGGAGATTGACATTCTCATGGGAACCTGCAGAGGTGGCATCAGCCTCTGGGACCACTGGAACAGCACCTTTTGTTTGCTGACCTGGTGGAAAGGCAGCTCCTCTGTGCTCAGCAGTGCCAGTCAGCAGAGGCCTCAGAGCTTGTGGGATCAGCACTTTATTCACATGAAAGACCTGATGCCTTTGATTCAGTACTTCTGTCTTTCCAGGATGATGACACCAAAGCAAAGGTCTCTGTGATCTCACTGTCTCAGCAGCTTTCACATGTGAGCTTGGTACACAGAGAGCTGCCCCTCTGGCATCTATTTACTCAGTGGAAAGAGAGCAAAAAGGCACAGGCTTGCCCAGGGTCACACAGCAGAGGTGTCGCCAGCTCTTCACAGTGCACTCCGTTGCACCAGGTTTTAGAGTTAATTTTCAGTCTTGTTTCTTGCTGTTGTGTGATAAACTGGCCTTTCATTAAAAGAAAAAAAAGTGCAAAGACCCTGTAATACTGTCAAAGAGAAATTAGGAAATGTGCAGCTAAGGATGAAAAGTATCATATGCAACTAAGAACCTACGTGATGTGTAAAACAAATATGCTTTTCTCAATTTTCTGACTTCTCTGGAACGGGCAACTCATAGTTTTAACATTGTTACTGGAAATGGTGAATGTTATGCTTTGAAGTCCTCTAATGTGCTGAAGATGCTCCTGTTCACATGCACAGTTCTCAGAGTTGCCCTGGCCACGGCTTTAATGGGTGATGCACCCATTTAATGGGTGGAGGCACCAAAAAAAAAAAGACAAACCAAGGGCAGGAAGAACTCACACAACTTCTTTTTTCACTTCTTGTCTCCTCTGATTTCCCACACGACCCCTGCTGCTGGTGCCACACTCATTAGCTGATGGGTCAGCATGGTGGCTGCCCAGTGTATTATTTATGTAACCACCACTTAGATGGGGCAGGTCTGGGGTAGTACCAAACCCCAAACCTCTGTGTACTCACCTAATAGAGCAAAATAGAGGATGAAATAGCCTGACTAGGATGAGGTCTTCAAAAGTATTTGGGTTTAGCCTAACTACCTCCACTGAATTTCTGAATAAAATCCCTCCCTGGCTATGTGGTGGACAAAGCCATCCTGACCTCCTCCTGGAGATTTGAATATCAGCAATGTCTCATACCAATAATAACACAGCTCAGTCTTCCAGTCAGAAAACCAAAGGAAGAGACATTATTAGGTTATGATTTAGAATAAAACTATAAATACAGATAAAGGTTATAATCTCAAGTATACTCAGAAAGAATAAAGGAGCAGTCATCAGGATGCTTTATAGACTTCAATTTAAAAATCACTTAGGTTTGTTCAGACTTTAAAGCCAATATGTTTAATGCAGAAGAGTTATTTTTACTTTACTTCTCTAATTAAACACTGAGACACACTATTCCCCACATGCCTTGATCTTGTAAATGCTTACTATTTACCCAGACAGCTGGAAGGACAGAGAAACAGGTATGATTATGTCCTTGCCATCTTAGGCTGAAATAAATGAAATAAAACATTGGTTTTGTTACATGGGGAAGTCTATTATGGTTCTCTGATAAGGCATAAAGAACTTCAAAACAGTGTAGATTTAAATCTGCAGGTCTAATTTCTGCTGTATTTAATTTTATAAATACCAGATGCTATTAATTCAGATGTAGGATTAGGGTGAATAACTATGCAAGGTGTGCAGAGTGAGGGGAATTAGAATCTTTGTATTTGAAATTTGTCATGTCTGATATAAGAAACCAAAGACTTAAAGACTTCTCTTAACTTTGCCAGCCAGAGGACAAATAAAGTGAATAAAATCCTTCTTTAAAACAAAGAAATTTTCTACAAAAGTAAAAAAAAAAATTAAAAAAAATAAAAGAAAAGAGTTCTTAATCTTAAATACTACCTATGTATACATATATACTAAAATTTGGAAAAAGCAATAAGCTTTGTTTCTGTTCAGTGACAGATTCGAATCATCCTGTTGAGACGTGTTGGATGAGTGTGTCATATACTGGCTTGGAAGGGGAAAATTATGTGGGTTTTAACCCATTAGGTAACATCAGAAATTTGTATTGATTTGAAATGAAAGATGCATTAAAGACAGCACTCTGCATTAGCATGTGCAGATTCAAAATCATGTAGCCTAGAAAATAAAATTGCTGAATATATAGTACAGGAGAAACATGAGCGTATAATAATCTCTTCACGTTCCAGTGTAGAGGAAGGAAAAGCTAAGATTAATAAAGTTATACCCCCCAGGATTTCTTATGGGGTTTGAGTTTTGCTTCAGGAAATGACAATCCTACTACTCATCTGCCACAAACAAAAATAAGGAACACCTCTTGCCTCTTTTTTCTTAATTTACTTCTTCTGGTCCAGTTTGCTCCCTTGCTTTCCTTCTGGAGACCTTCTATGGGGACTAGTGCTTGGGTCCTTCTTGTCCTTTAGCATTTCTGATGAAATAAGTAGGTAAGTGTATACAGTTGTAAGAAGTTATTTCACCTTGCTCTGTTTTCTTCAGTTTTATTTTTCTTCCATTGTTTTGTTCTTGCCCTCTTTCCTTAATTATCCAGTTCTAACTGCTGGAGGATACTTATTTACGTGGAGCTTTGGTCTCACCCAATACGGCCGTTTTTATATTCCCCAGTTATTACTGTCTTACAAAATTAGATAGTCTAAACACCAGGGAAAATTTAACTGCTTGGTATTTTTTATCACCTTGCTGTGACAGGTAGATTTGTCATAAATTTCTCTTCTTTTTATGTCCAAGTAAAAAAAAAAAAATCATGTAGATTCTCTGTAATTGTGACGTCAGGATTATCAAACCCCTATGTCTTCAGTCCAGTGACTGAATGTGTTTCAGCTAGTGACGCACTGGCTGCTTCTTTTGAACAATCTGTTCAAGGTATTAAAATAAAATGGGAAAGTTCTGTCCACTGTCTATCATAGGTTTTTCACAAAATAATTCAGCATCAATTTTAGAATGAGTAATACTTCCTGTTATGATAAAACTGGCTTAAGAAAAATGGAGCTAGCACATATCTGTTTGTCCCTTCTTTGTGGAAAAACCCACCTGATTTGGCTGCTTCTTTTTTCAAAGAGAGCATTCACACATCCTAGTGGTCATGTAAAAGTCACTGTGATTGTGTAGAACTATATATTCTCTAGGCAGCAAGAACAAAGGCTTCTATATGCGCTAAATATTGTTTCATTCAGGAAGTTATTCTTATGTGTATGTTTCCACAACTATTATCAGTAGAATTGAAGGGTAGCAGAAATATCCACAAGCTGTCTGATTTCCTTCCCACACTATCAAAGATTGAAAGAACAAAGATGAAAATGTCGGGGAAATGCCTTGAACTATGATAGAAATTTCTTTCCAGGAAAGGTTTTAGGAAGTTGCCTTTAATATATTGTTTATAGTATGGCACTCCTGCCTGAAAGAGCGTGGTTGTGTTGGATCTTCTAAGCATTTCCCAAGTCTGGCCTCAGGATGTCCTTCACTGGGTTATGTTCTGCTCGTGGTCATGGTAGTGGAAGCTCAAAGTTCCTGAACTATTTCTATGTTGTTTATTCTGAATCTGTGTGGATGCATCTGAAATCAAGCTGTAGCAAATATCTGTTAACTGCCAGTTCAACCAGCTCCAGAAAGTTCAGAGGATAAAAAGACATAGGAAATTATTACTCTTATAGTGTTTATTTCATTTTATAAAGTTTCCTGATTAATACAGATTATTTATTATTGTCACTCCTCTCATAGTGTTTGCTAATGTCTGTGCCTGGGGCATTATGTAGCTGGAAACTTAAAGAAAAGCTGCTAAACTCTGTGGCACTGGTGAGATGTTGGAGCCTACATTTTCAGCTCCTGTTCCTGTCTAGAAAAGCTTTCCTAATGTACATCACTTTAGATTGCAATGCATGCCTAGTGAATGGTTTCAGATATTGCTCTGCTCCCTTTTATGCCTTTATCTTGTCTAAATGTCATGGGTCAGTTTCATGCACATCCTGGTGTAGGAACTGAGAGGAAGCACTTGGCATGCTAGCTAGTTGGGAAAGGCAGTAAAACTGGACATCCAGATGCTTCCTTGATTAAGATCTCCAGACTGGTGCTCCCCTGGAGCCTGGGAAGTGGTGAAGAACTGAACTGTTGTCTGCCAGGACACAGGTTACCCTTCTCCTCCAAAGAACTTCTGTCCCATCCTTGTCACTGCTCCCACTCCTGGGCTTCTGCCAAGGCAGAACAAGAACCACTGCAGAGAGTGTGAGCCCCTGTGAATGAGCTGGACACAGAGACCCTGAAGCAATGTGAGCCCTCAGGTTTGTTGTGTGGTAGTGCCCCCATCCCCTGTGCCATCACTGCTGTCCTGCTGCAAGGTCCTCACAGAAATACCTGATCCTGATGAGTCTTCTCTCTGGGTCAATAAACCAGCATTTCTATTAGTGGTTAGAAATGCTTGTGAGGAGTAAAAATGTAAGCCTTCCCATAGCATCAGATAGAAAACTAGTGAGACAAGATATCTAAGATGTGTTGAGGTGGGCAACAGTGGTCAGATTGGGAAAGGCCTGCCTGCTCATACACACAGCAAGGGGTCAATGCCAGGGAAATTAAATCTGCCCCCACTGTTAGGGGAAGGAGCTGCATTACACACTTATAAGTTTCAATGCTTCAGTTCTGCCCAAGTCTTGTATGTGATATTATTTTCAAAAATGAACAGTAGACATTGCCCAAAGTCTGGATGAATGAAATAAAGCATAGTTATAAATAACTGGGTCCTCAGCTGGAAATTTTTGAGAGATGAAAACTGAATTTTGTACATTAGGATGTTAAGATGACTTCTGCAAAAAGAAAAAATACTTACAAGCACCACTATTAATACTTAAAACAGGTGAAAATGAATAAGTACACACCAATCCCACTCAGTGGACCCAGTTGCTTTGTGCACATCAGCTCTTGTTACCTCTGTGGCATCACCTCAAGGGGCCATGTTAACTCTGCAGCCTTCATGGTTTCAAGGGCAGAACAATCTTGTTTGCTTGTTGTAGGGGAGGCTATAAAACCACAAGATAAAAATACTTAACAGCCAACTAGCAACTCCTGATCTGAATATCCATTACCCCACAGTGTGTGCCATCCTCCATGTCAATACAAAGTGGTGTGAAGGAAAGGCAGAAGTGCAGGCTCAGAAACTATGATAAAGTGGGTGTTAATCTGATTTTTACCACTCTATAAAGAGCAGTAAAGTATTGCACTGTCTGTTGCAGTATATGTTTTTGCAAGGCTTCATACAGGCTTTAAAGCATTGACAAAGATTTTTGTACCCTTATGTAATTTATGTTTGTAAAACAGAATAAAATCAGATACTTCCTCCTCTTTCAATAGCATTATAGCTGTAGTTGTTTTCCCAGCTGGGAGTGGTATAACTTAACACCAGCCACACAGGGCTATGCACACTCCTCTTGGCTTGTCAGAGATGACAAAACAGTGGCTCCCTCCTGCATCTTGTGACCAGCAAGATGCTGTGCAGGGTGCAGAGCCCCACCATGGGCAGGACAAAGTTAAGACCAGCCAACACCTTGCACCCTCAAGATGTGAAACTGCTGTTAGAACCTGCTGGGGTTATATTTACGTCAAAATCCCACCTTGTGCCTTTCCTGGGTTGCCTACCCTTGTTTGCTCTCACCAGACTTACAGGGTGCCTCCCCAGGGGTGCTGCTCCTGTGTGCTCTGCTCTCTCTGTGCAGCAGAGCAAGCACTGGTGTGGCTACACAGCTGCTCATTTGCCTAACCTGCTAGTAAATGCTCAGGGGGCATTTCTTAATGTTCTGCATGTTGGTCACAATCGATTTATTAATTAACATAGTGGTGGGCATCAAGGGTCAGTGGCTTTGTTTTTCTGTCTCCCTTCCACTAACTTGTTTTTTGCTTCAGGCAAACGATCCAAGCTCTGTCCACATCCTCAATCCTGCAAAACAGGAGTGATAATACCTACCAAGGAGCTGTTTGTGAGCTTTGCTGAGCTCTTTAGCATCCTCAGCAGGAGGCAGCATAGAAACATAGGGCAAACATAGTATTTCAAAACAGCCCAGTTTTAAATCATTGCAAAGAGCTCCCACTAAGCCCTGGCATGGCTTTCAGTCCTTCCTGCTGGTACAACCATTCCTTTAAGAAGTTGCAGCCAAAATAGTTTTTTTCTGGCCCCTTTCTTCCCTGTCATTGTTCCCACACACTTTGTGAAAACTCGTGCTAGTGAAAACTAACCACTTTATTTGTATTTTTTCAGGTTAATTTTCAGCAGAAGTTCCCTGAGCTAACAGGCTGCATGGTTTCCTGGCTGCTCATACTCAGAAGCAGCACACTAAGAGCACTCTGCTGAGCAGGTACAGGGCTGCATCTTTCAGTCACAGCACGCATTCAGGTTAGCTTAAATTTGCTGGGAAATCTCATTTTCAGCAAAGCTTCTCCAGGTAATGGTAGGTAACCTGAGCAAGTCCTTTGAGGCTCATAACCTCACAATGTTTGTTAATTGTGCATCTTAACCTTCAGCACAGTGAAAATTTGATGTTGTGGGTTAGCTGAAATTCAGTGATCCCCCATGTTTAGGAAACAATGAAATACACAAATCATACAGTATCAGCCTTTTCCTGGCTGTCCTGCTAGAGGTGGAAGGGAAGCAGGTCTGGCTTGTGCTCTGACACAGTTGTCTTTGTACCCCTGTCTGAGCCATGGCCTTGCAGAGGAGGAGCAATCTTGATATCTCAGCCTTGTGCTCTGGGTAAGCTCATTAAAAGCTGTGACTCAGCTGAGGTTTTCTGTAATCCCCAGGTGAATTGGAAGATAAATGGGTTATATAAGTTTGTGAAAGCCACAGGGTTAAGGAACTTTTCTGGGACAGTGACAGACTTCACTTAACACCTTGGAGACGTAGTAAAGTAAGTTAAATAGAGTATCAAGAATGTCTCACATAGTTTTCTGTACTGTTGAAGACTTCACTCCCAGGTAACAGGATAATATAAGCAAAGTACTTGAATCAGCATTCCTACCTGCTAAGGCAAAGATCTAGCAATAGTGCCCATTATTCAAAGTGCTATTTCTATCATAAAAGATGGAAAAAGCACTGAGTTCTCTCTTTTTTTTTCTTTTTTTAATTACGGAAGTATTTTTTCAGAATGACTTTTTTTTTTTTTTTGTGTTTTTTTTTTGNTTTTTTTTTTTTTTTGTTTAGAAGTGTATATATCCTAACAGCAACAGTTAACCTGCATCATAAAGTAGTGCACCATTTAACAAATGTAAATGTGGAGAAAAGGTTTGGGTTTAGTAACTAAGTGCCCTAATCCAGACAAGATGTTAATAAGTGTTCCCTCATAGAATAAGAGAGAATGGTAAGGGTATTTGGTGCCTGTTTGTGTGAAGCTTGCTAGCTTTTGTTCAGCTCTGAACACAACTCCCTACAATGATGGTAGCTGGAAAGAAACAGTCCACATGTGATAAAAAAGAAAGTACTGCAAATGCTATTCCTGCTAAAACGGGTCCTGGGTAGTGATGGCTGTTTTCTCATAGTTAAGTGTGTGCATTAGTGCACACGGTGAGCAGCTAAAGGCATTCAGTTACACTGTTGAGGGGCTAACCTTGTGTGACGGACTAATGTGGTGCTTGACCAAGAATTGATTCACTTCAGGTTCTCTTCAGGTTTCAGAAAAAGTGCTGCAAGATGACAGTTGGTAGCTTTTTGCTGAAGTTTAAAGAAATTACACTCGACTGATAAACGTCCAGAGAATCGCAGGACTTTTCAAGTAGGCATTGAAAACAAACCCTGCCACTACTCTTGGCTTTGCCAGAGTATGTCTATGATAACATTATAAAGGTCACTGTGTAGGAAGCATAGACAAATACATGAGTTTTGGAGTATGCTTTTTCACTGTGCTGAATAGTTCTTTAAACCCAATGGAATTACATGGTCCTAGAAGTCTAGTCTACTTCAAGGAAAAAGTTCAAAATTGTCTTTTACTTGCAGTTATTAGGAGAACCTGCCATGTCTCCCCAAGTATGTGAATATTATTCAAACTTATTCTTATATTTTGTTCCTCTTTCTGTACGTATATGATCGAAAGAAAGTACACACAACTCATAGGTCATGTTAAAATGACCTTTGGAAAAGTTTGAGATACTCTCGTTTCTTTGGTGTGACATCCTGAACAAAGATACTGGAAAGCTGAGTTGTATCACAGTAGTTTGCATTATTCTTTTACCTTCTTGATGGTTTACTTTCTTGATTAAGAAACAGTTCTCCCCTAGGAGCTTCAGACAGGAAAATATACTGAATCCTGTAGATCATTGGTTTTTGCACAGGTACTGTGGAGAGATGAATTGCTAGAGAAACTGATGATTTTTAAAAAACTTGTACACAAGACACAGGTTTTCTGGCTTTTTTTCCCCCCTCTTTCTTTAAGCAGCTTATTCAGCTGTAAAGATTTGGGTTTGCTGCTTAATTAGCTGTTTAGAATTGTACACTTTGCATAATCACTATTTGACTACACTTTGGAAAAAAAAAAGGAAGTTCAGTCTCTTCGTTACTCAACTAAATTTAAGTACTTAAAAGGCCAATCATACTTTCTGATTTCTCTTAATTGCAATGGAATTTTAAGGTAACTAACTCTTCTAGTCAAACACACTGAATTCTGCTTGACCAGCATTATTTCAGTCTTGTGCGTGGTATTACCTTTCAAGTAGAATTTTCCATAAGAGGAAGTCAATATATTTCAGGGTACTGGGACATGCATAGTTTACTTGACTTGGGGCGTATGTGTGGAAACAGCAAACTGCTCTGCAGTGTTCAGTGCAAAAAATCAAAACACAAACTGATATGCAAGTATGTGTGTGAGTTCTTCATTTCCAAGATTTTTCCATTTATGCATACAAGTGTATGTGTATTGAGATACATAAAAACTTCTTTAAAATGCTTTGTACTGCTTGCTTTTCACACTGCAGAAGGATCTGAGCACACCTGCCAAAGTTCTTATTCCATCATACTAGAACAGAAAACTAATAATATTTCCCCAAACTTTTAAAATATGTACATTTTTTTTGTAACTGATAGCATAGCTAGCTTAATGTTATCAGCATTTCTGTGGCATTCTCAGTGGCTCTGAAATGTGCAGTTAAGATTAGCAGGACAGTTACAGTCCATTCTGAAATCCTCTGTCAGATTATATTTGAAAGAACCACCTTCATAACTATACATGCTGACCAAAATGGGCTGGGGTGTGAGACAGACATCTCCAAGAGCATTTTAGCAGAGCCCTTTCTCTGTCATCCTTGCACTCAGATTCCCTCTCCAAGCTCTCCTGTCCTTCCCATGTCCCTTTGTCCTTCCACTTGCAGACCCAGGTGGTGCCCCCTGCCCAGCCCTTGCCCCTCCCAGAGGGCAGCAGCAGATTCAGGATTTGGGCCTGAGTGCCTTCTGCTCTCTTTCAGGGGTGTTCCGTGAGTGTAGGGGTGGCACTGGGGCTCAAGCACTTCCAGGCAGGTGCTCATAAAGCTTGCAGCAGTATTCCTGGGTTCCTGTTATGACTCTTGTCTATATTGATGAAAAGCGCCTTTCATGACAAAGGCAGGAAACTTTTAACATGAAAACGGTCAAACTGTTGTCACAATTCAAAGCAAATATGAAGTCTGGATAGAAACACAATATAAACATTCCCAGGAGAGCTTTTTGAGACTTGTTATGCAGAGCAAAGTTGGCACAGTGCTCCATTTGCAACAGTAAAAATCAAATGGGTTTTTGTTTGTTGCTTTTACAATATTTAAGTGACATTTTATTTATTTTAAGGATCAGTTGCTGACGTAAAATATTCCTCTGTCCACTGGTTCACATCAGATGAGCACTCTCTGTAGCCACAAGTGTCTGCATGGCAGGCTCATATTTGCAGTTGAAAAATCAATAATTAATTCATAGCCAAGATAAAGAGCTCAAGCCCATTAAGAGATTACCACCAATGTGAAGATTTTCAGTTGTATTCATAGCAAAGGAGGAGGAGACTGAGAATGTTTGCCACTTAGAGTTTAGTCTACTACCTATTTTTGTTCTTTCTGAGGTGCCTATCACTGGGCTATCTAAGTAACAATGAGTTAGTCACTCAAGTGTTATACTAAATATTGGTTTCAAGATAACTTAGTATAATGAAAATGAAACTTGTTTTGACAATGATAAAAATGTTTGTTCAATAATTTTTACCACAATTCCCAAGTGAATAAGCAGCCCTTGAGTTCCCCAAAGAAAAGTAATTTAATTATTTTTTTATTCAAAAACAACTTGCACCTGAAACATATAAATTGTTATCTAACTGATTACATTAATATATCGGCAAGAGAAATATCTCCAGGGAAGGGAATGTACAAGAGCTCAGAATAAAATTAGGAAGTATGCAAGGTTAAAGGGAAAGCAATCAATTTTGAATTTGATTAAAAATGAGTGAGTTTCCATATTTCTAATATAATGTAGAGACAATGAAAAAAGGCCTAAATTGACAAGCACTTTTGTATTTTATTATTATTTTAAAATTTTTTACTTGTTGCTGCCACTGTGGTAGTTATTGTCTCATAAATCACAGGAAGCCTGTAGTCATCCATAGCATTTTTTCCTTTGCTCAAGTGTGAGGCTAAAGAACAAGAATCATTGGGCCTGCTATTTTCTGTAGCAGCACACCCTGACAGCATAGTTATCAGCAATCACTGGACTGTGCTTTCATTTACCATTTCTCCAGAGTCAAATCTGATTTTCCTCTCCTCTCCCCAGGCCTGGTGCACAGATTACTGCCAGGGCTGTGCCCTTTTGCTGTGGCTCTGCTCTAACCCAGCCTTCTGAAATGGGACAAATAAAAAGGCTGCTGAAAAGGTGTTTTGTTTTTAATAACTTGGTGTTTCACAGACTGGAAGCCCTGTATAGCTCTGCCTTGGTTGTGCTGCAGGCACCTTCAGCACTGCTCTGAGCACAGCTGGCTGCTGTGGACACAGCTGGACACTGGTAAGGGGTAGCCCCAACCAGCAGTGTGTGGGGCACAAAAGGGACCAGAAGAAATGATGATATTATGGCTCTTTATGTGTCAAGAAACACTGTACAGGGCAAGTCCTTGAGAACATCACCAGAAAGCTGTCTCACATTAATTTAACCAATCATTGTGCTTCCCTTATTACTTCTCAAACTTGCAACAGCAGCAGATTTTTTTTTAATGTTTCAAAAATAGCTGGCATTTGATTGATTTTTCTAATACTGCAGTTGCTTCTCTCACTTGTAACACAGTCTGAGCTCCTCAAAAAATAGCGTAAACAGAAGGTTAAAAGGAAGTGCACAGAACTGATGAATGTTAGCCAAGATACTTTATACAGAACAGGTTGTAATGGCCAGAGTCTGGAGCCTTCTGGTGCCTCAGAAGGACCTGATGTCAAGGCTGGTTCTAGGAAATCCCCCTGAGCGGTGAGAGTAGATGTCTGCAGAGTAGGTGAGCTCTTGTAGAAGCACCTGTGGAATATCTTCCAGGCTTCAGTGATTTCTCTGTGCTTTTGATAATGTGCAAGTATTTTTCAAGTATTGGTTCACCCTTGAACAGTTTATTATGAATTCTTGATACTTTGTCTTAGAAATTGCATGTGCTTTGGACCTTTAACTTCCATGGGTTTTTACTTGGTGCTCTAGTCAGTTTGTATATGAAGAAATACCTCCATATTTCAAACATTTTCTAAATTCTAATAAAAAACCCTTCGAAAAACAACTTCTGGTGTATGTTAAATATTCGTATTTGAAGCTCATTTCCCCCACAGCTTTCAGTGTGAGGAAAACTTGGCTGCTCAAACAATCACAAAATGAATTCAAGGTAATTATAAATGTATTAAATTTCTTGGAGTTTGAGGTGACATTGATGCAAAATTGGGAGGAAATTCCATGAGAAGGAATTAATCCTATTTCCTACAGGATTTTTCCCTTGTAGAAGACAAATCTAGCCTTATTCTTTAAACAATCCCTCCTTATTTCTCCATTTAACTTAAGTTTTTAGTTTAGCTTTCTTTAAAACTTTCTTTAAAATGTAAGTAAAAATATTAGCTAGGAGGTTTCTGAATTGCAGGGCTGCAGCTGTAGCACAGAAGCCTTTGGGAGAACATGGATCTGGAGCTCAAAATTAAGTGCAGTTCCTCAAAGAATCATTTCAGCAATGTGTGAGTAGAACTGCTTCACAGCTTACTGAATCTTAGTCACTTGTGCTTTGGCTTTTGCAATAGCCACGTGAAAAAGAAAGGGTTATTTATTAAGAACAGAACAGTTCCCTTTTAGTTCTGTAGCAATCATGTCTCTTTTTTTCCAGTCCATGGAAAGTGTTATCTCAGGCAGCTTTGTGCAGGAAGTTCTGTTTATCACTTCCTCACAGTTGCAGTTTGTCTAGGACTTAAATATATGATATCAGATTGCATCAAAATGTGGGCCTTTGTGTGCTTAACTCATCAAAGGAGTGGACCCTCAGGACTTGATATCACTTCACTGCATATGCAGTCATGTAGCAAAACAAAGTCTATCTAAACAGGACAGGACTATTTCTGTTGGTAGTGTAGCAAAGCTAGCAGAATTGGTGTAGTTTCAGGTATCTGCACTGTTTCACTTCTTGTTTTTAAATTTATCACTTTTTAAACACTGACATGGTTTGCCTGTTTTTACTATGTAAACTACAACGAAAACAAAAATATTGCTTCTACAATCAAAAAAACTCAAAAACCCTAGACTCAGATGGTGTTTACTTGGTGTACACTGTTGGGGTGTCTGCTTATGTTACAAAAAAAAAGAATTCTGAAGTTTTGAATCCTTGTATTTTCAGCTGTCTATTGTTCCCACAAATCTGAAATGGTAGATAGTTATCTAGACAACTCAGTGTCAAGCTTAATGAGGCTATAACAAATAACAGCAGTTACTGCAGGAGTTTGGCTACAGGTTACAAACCTGCTCTCCCACCTTCGTGGTTGTGTTTCTATTTTCTCTAGGCTTGCCAGAGGAGTTCCCTTTCCAGCACAGCAGGCTGCTCTGCCAGATGTTGTCTCAGGGCAGGCACAGGAAGTCTATTCAAACGGTGCAGCAACACTTCTGCTCCAAGCAGCAGCTCCTCTGCGCTGACTCTGGCTTTTAACACCACCCTGTCCCACGCCCCTTGCAGGATCTTACTCAACTGTATTGGCCCTTCTGCTCCTCACAAGTTGGCTTCATGTTGGCTGATAAATGCCCAGGAATTGCACAGCCCCATATCCTCTTGCCAGGCTGGGAAGTTGCAGCTTCAGGTACATTTCTGCTCCTTCCCACACACTTCTGGTGAGTGTTTTAGCCATGTGAAAGATGCAAACCTGAGAATATGAAATTAAGATAGCATCCACTCTCAGGTCCATGATGTAACATGCCCTCTGATTAGTAAAATTTTCTACTACTATACAAGAGAGGGAAAAAAAAGTTTCAATTACTCAGCAGTAAAAGACAAATTAAAAGTCTCTCTTCTCTTCATGTTT
>VZTT01012959.1:37100-57943 GCA_013400855.1 Buphagus erythrorhynchus | reverse complement strand
TTAATTTAAACTTCTTATCACTACACTAGCAAGACCGTTCACACATTTTCCAGAACCACCCCAGGATTTAGGCTGTTGTCCTAATTGCCATTGTCCTGGCTGCTAGCTATTATATTTACCACAAGCTGTTTTCATCTTGTTGGGAGCATGGTGCTAAACTGAAAAACACCTATCTTAGCAATTTGCTGCCTTTCGGAAGCTGAAGCAATTACAGTGGAGTATGCAGACAAGCTTCTATACAATGTGTGTAAATTTCTGTCTGTGGTTCCAATAGATAATTTGAGTTCCTGGAACCCTGTACCTGATTAGAAATGTAGGCTCCATAACATAAAGCACAGCACAGAGTCTTTATGTAAAAGCTGAAGTTCTTTTTATTTGATTATTTAAAAAATAATAAATATAACAGATTTGCCAAGATGTATGTGATCATGGTAAACCATCATGCCTGATCAGGTCTGAACTTATCCTACAAGACAGTCTAAGGGTGAACCCACAACCTCAGTTTGTGTCTCAATGTTTTTACTCAATGACACTGTCAGAGGTGGATTTCTCTATCCCATCAAGCTGTAGCTGCTCAGAAAACCACAACATTTGCACAGTCATGGTGGTACCGGTCTGGAAAAATACTTCAGGCAAGTTAGAGCACAGGAGAGAAGCCCTTCTTCATCTTGGTCTGAAAGAAATGGCTACCTTAATCTGGAACCAGATTTTTCTCACTTAATGGAGTTTTGTGTTAGATTAGCTACTTGTGGCAGCCACATGATATGACAAAGCACAGTCCCCTTTCAATCTTCGTGCCACAATTTTCTGCTGCTTTTCATGCACCAGGAGCAATGGCTGTCTGTCCCAGCAGCCACGCAGCTAAGAGAGGGACAAACAAAAGAAAAGCAGTTGTATCCAATATATTTTTGGCCGTTCTCATTCCTTGATCCGGTTTATGGAGAGGTCAGGAAATTTTTGCCCTGGGCAACAGATCCAACATTTTGGGCAACAATGCTCCATAAAATTATGCTCAGCAGTAAATTAAGATTGGATCTTGAATGTCTGACTTCCTAAATTGCTTTCTTCTCTTTCATATTTTTAGGTAAGTTATTAACCTGCTTTAAAAAGCAAATTCATATCACAAATCATAGACTTTTATTTAGAGATTAATTTGTCCCGGGGAAGAAATCTTTCTAAGTTTAAACCAATTTTAAGGTTGCCAAAGAAGTTTGGTTACATGTGTATTTGTTTCATTTTTCATACTCATCTCCACTTCCTTCTTTTGCTGGAATATTTCCAGCCTCATCAGAACCTGAAAGTACCAGAAATAAATCAGAGGCACCCACTTTTGAAAAGCATAGGTCTTCTTGTGCTGAGAATCCTGGGCTAGGACTTGGGAAATCTGGGTTCAATTTTCTGCTTTGCCACTCCTTTGCAGTTTGATATTGGATAAGGTATTTAATACAACCAGTCTATGCTCCAGGCACCCCTCTGTGACACTGCTGGTATCTCTTGCCCCCAAAAGGAGCAGTAAGCTGGCTGGAGCAGGGTGCTCATAATGCCAAAATCACAGGTTCAATCCATGTACAGGCCATTCATGAAAGAGTTGGACTCAGTGATCATTGTGGGCCCCTTCCAGCTCAGAATATTCTGTGATTCCCCAGTAATTAATCTGTGGTTCCACACTGCTGTGGTGATCAGAGCTGTTTGTGAGCACAGAGAGGCTCTTTAAGAACAGCTACAAAATGCTGTCACATTTAAATAAACATAGGATTAGTTTTTGTTTCCCAAATAATTATTTTTATCTTGCTTCAACCTGCTGGAGAATAAGCTGTTGTGTTTGTTTCTGCAGACATATTATCCCAGTCCTAAGCAGCTCTGTGTGTGTGGTGTGACAGTGTCACTCCTGGCCAGGGGGCCTGGAGTGGGATGTGCTACACAGCCCATCTTCAGTGGGGCTTTTATAGGGACTCACTGAAGAAGTACTGTCTTCAGTAAGACATGTGTAATTTTTTTTTCTTTAAGATCTAAAAGTTAGCAAATCTTGAGCAATGAATATATTCATGTTTGTATTCAGCTGTGTGACTTGCCCCTTCCAGCATCTATAAGCTGCCTGTCTGGCTCTGAGTTCTCTGAGTTCAAGCAGGGAAGGGATGATCTGACCCTAAGATTAGAGATCCTGGCTCTGTAGATCAACTTGTCATCTCACATACTCAGTTTTTGATGACCCAGTCTGAGTGTTCTGCACATGGAGAGCTGTATTCCCAGATGCACAGGAGAATGGTGCATTTGAAAGGTGGGACATAAATGAGTATCTAAAGGGTAGCCACGACTTCTCATCAACCTTGACTCCAGTTAATGATCTGAAGAACCTGCTTGTTATCTTGGGGAATGGTGAATCAATTCATCTGCCAGTTTTAATGAAAGTTTTGTTCTTTAGAACTTGTATTTACGAAAATTAATAGAATAACTGTAGCACAGAGCCAGGTGTTGACAAGGATTTTTAGCACTACAAGAACCCTCAGCTATTTCATTATTACATTACATCAAATTCCATGGTCTTTCTTCAGTCAAAAGATACTAGGAGGAAAGGCTGCAACTTATTACATGTATGAATAACAAATTGTTAACACATTATCTCTTTTCATGAGTTAGCACTTTGAATATATACTGCTAGATTTCATTAGTCAAATTTTTGAAAAGGCTAAATAAATACAAAAATTCAAACATTTAAACCTGGATATGCCATTAGTTAGAAATTGAAACAATACAAACAAAACTAATTGCAGCAAACCACTCAGCAAAACACATTGCAAAAGAAAGCCTTACAAGTAATTAGATTCACAGAAAAAATTTAATCACTGCTGCCTCAGCAGTTAAAAAAAAGACAAGTATCAAAGTTTATTATAACATTGCTGTGTAATGGTTTACATATTTCTCCGTTGTGCTTAAGAAGAACCCAGACTTTTAAAATTATTCTCGAACAGATGACTGAGCTCTTTATTAAGTGCTACTGTACTCAGTGAGTCATTTGTCTTCATTAGACAATGACTAAGCTATCTTTTGAATCTTAGCTATGTACCTGTATAAATATATTACCATCATACAATGACTGTATTACTCTATTTTAAAATTTTCATAGTATTGTGAAGACCACTATCATGTGGTCTTTGAAAAACTATCTACAAGAAAGAACATCTGTGTGCACATGTGAGTTTAGTTAAAAAGACTGAAGCTGAGGTCAAAGGCATTTTCATTGCAGCATGTTCTAATGATGAGTGAAAGATTACTTTGAACTTGAAGCCAATTGGACATGCAAGACGAAGTATTTTTGTCATAGGTGTAAAACCTGGAACCTGAAATTGTTCCTAGCTGCTCCAGAAGCACTAAGAAAACCAGAAGTTGAGTAAGCTGGAGTAATATGATGTAGCTTTCAATGTTGGCATACTTATGATTCTTAGATGAATGCTGGCCAAAAGAAAAAAAAATATTGGTTACTGAGGTGTTGTGACATTGTATAATTGACACAAGACCTTTGAAAACCTAAGCAAAAAGGTTTGGGTTATGATTGGATATGTTGCATAGGCCACATATGTTTCTGAATAGTTGCATTGCATTACAGAAGTGGTGGGTGAGGTCCTAAGATTGGATGCAATATTGAACATAAACCAACATTAGGAAATTCAAAGTTAGTTCCACAATTTTTAAGAGTTTGACAGTAGTCCTTGTCAGAGTAAGTTCATATCTGGTGAACTGTGTATAGAAGACTTATGCCTGTATGGTTATGAACTGTCTGATTTATGAAAATGTGGGGCTTTATGCTAGACAAGAGTTTTTGTGGGTGTCAAATGTTCTTCACACTAATCATTGTTTCAAAATCTTCTTGTAAAGCTGTTTTGAGGAATTGAGTTTGGAGGTTGGTTTGGTTTTTGAGGGTTCTCCTGTTTGTGTAGATCTCTCTGCTTCAAGTTTGTGAGTACAATGCCTCTAAGCCTATAAAAACCAGAACTTTGCCAAACACTCCCTTTTTTACAGCCTGTCTAGACCTCTAGAAATTGGGAGTGTTCAGCACTTCAACAACTGATGGCTGAGTGTGTGTATAGACTTGGTTAACTGCATAAATGCCATCTCAATCCTTAAGGCTGAATTCTTGGCACTAGTCAATGAGTGATTTAAATTAACCAGCAAGTGCAGTGAGGAATATCTCAGCAGGTCTGCTGTACTGTACCATTACCAAAAGGTGAATACAAGTATCACAGCCAGAATCATCATATATTCAGAAAATATCATGAATTGGAAGGGACCCACAAAGACCATCAAGTCCAGCTCCTGGCCCTGCACAGGAACATCCCTGAGTCACACCATGTGCCTGAGAGCATTGTCCAAACACTTCTTGAGCTCTGTCAGGGCTGGTGCTGTGACTACTTCCCTGGGGACCC
Source organism: Buphagus erythrorhynchus (assembly GCA_013400855.1). Lineage (NCBI taxonomy): Eukaryota > Metazoa > Chordata > Aves > Passeriformes > Sturnidae > Buphagus > Buphagus erythrorhynchus. The sequence goes on along the minus strand of VZTT01012959.1, from coordinate 53,522 downwards.
CATTCCAGACTCCAAACACGTTTTAGGTGAAGAACATTTTCCTCATATCCAACCTAAGCCTCCCCTGACTCAGCTTCAGGCCATTTCCTTGGGTCCTGTCATTGGTCACCACAGAGAAGAGATCAGTGTCTGTCCCTCCTCTTCCCCTCACCAGGAAATTCTAGAATGCAACGAGGTCTCTCCTCAGTCTCTTCCAGGCTGAACAAGTGACTCAGGTCACTCCTCATACAGCTTTCCCTCAAGGCCCTTTACCATCCTTGTTGCACTCCTTTGGGTGCTCTCTAATATCTTTATAAGTTTCTTATATTGAGGCACCCCAAGCTGTCCCCAGCACTGGAGGTGAGGCCATGCCAGTGCAGAGCAGAGGGGACAATCCCTCCCTTGCCCAGCTGGTGATGCTGTGCCTGGTGCCCCCCAGGACACCATTGGCCCTCCTGGCTGCCAGGGCACTGCTGGCTCATCCCCAATTTGCCATCAACCAGGAACCCCAGGTTCCTTTAGCTATGCTTCACTATATTTAGGCCAGGGCTTTTTTTTTTTTTCTCTCCAGCCATGAGATACCAGCAGTGTCCCCTTGCACGACTGTGTGTAACTATGACATCAAAACAATCTAATTAAAATATGCTCATGTGCTACCTGTAAGGGACTTTAGCAGAGCAGAATAGTTCTGATCTTGCCTAAAAGATGTCAGCTTTATGTATATAGCCAACCTGTTTGTTACATGCCACTAACCTGAAGAGAGTTGTACATTTTCATTTTACTGACAGGTGCTTCAATACATTTGATTATTTGATACCAGTTATATTACTAATGCAATCTGAATTTTTATCTGGAAAGTATTTCTACATTTTCAAAGTTCCCTGGATGGATTTTAACAATCATTCACTAGTTTACAGAAATGTCACTACATTGTTTTGGTAGAGAAGATCACATTTACAGTTAATGTATTTGGGGTTCTCACAAGGGATCATACAGGGAGTGGAGAGGAGAAATGCAAGGTTTCTGCTTTCTTAACCAGGCACTTCTGAATTCAACAAAGTGCTTCCATGCTGCCCTCCCAAGACGTTTAAGAATTAACATTAAAAAGAATTAACCAGAACAAACCAGTGGCCTATAAATGTGAACTCCACTGTCTCAAAATCTGTATGGTAAAGTAAGGGAAAAGCAGATGGGATAATTTTCTGAAAAAAGAGTCAGAAAATGAATATGATTCTTTGCATTCAGTGTTATAATAACATCAGCAAATTTTCATATTAACTTCTGGGAACATCAGATATGTGAAGTCATTCAGCAGCTTCCTGGTATCCACACAAAATCAGAAAGCATTATATCCTTGTCCTCATTATAGAAAACAGAAGTGACAAAAAATTCTTTTTTTCTGTAAGATAAGAGCTTGTCCTAAGGCACAAAACGAGAATTTCTAGGAAGAGACACAGCAGAGAGAGCCTTTCCTCTATTACTGAGCCCTTCAGCCTGGGAAACCCATGCAGTTCCCAAATCCAGCTTCGAGACACACCTGGCCCAGGCTGGAGCAGTGTGTGGTGGCCACCTTGGAGGTTTGGCTTCCCTATGAAGCAAAGGGAGGGCTGTGCTTCTCCTGATTCTTTCCTTACCTTCCTCATAGGCATCTCCCACAGCTGGGTGTGGGGATTTTAAAAACTGAGAAAATATTTTCTTTTTTTTTCCCATGACTCAATTCAGCAAAGTTTTTGAGGGAGGAGAACTTGATTAATTTGTTCTGAGACCCTGGGAAGGTTTTTGATCTGGTGGGATATTTAGGAACAGGGATTACAAGGGTGGCTGTTCAGCAAATCTTTCCTCATACACTCTTGGGGAAATGTTGCCTGTTGGTGGATTTCTGACTTTCTGATCCTTTAAGAATTTGTACTTGTGGGTGACAGTGGTCACACCAGTTTTCTGGGTGCAGCTGGGTCTGAGCTCATGGTCATCTGCCTGGCTGCATCCATGTGAGGTGGGCACCAGAACAGGGCACAGACCATAATATCTGTTTAGTTTTATTGTCACCTGTCACAAGCAGTTTTCCTCATTGCAAAACCTGGGCATGTCTCAGGCATGGCAGAAGCCACTGCTCAGCCCCAGGGGTCAGGAGGAATGAGGCCATACAGTCCAGCAGGAGATTGGATGTGTGGATTGGGTTGTGTTGTGCCCAGTGAACACTTGCCTAGGTGAGAAGGTTGTGCTGAGGATGCCCAGGTGAGGCATGCTGGTCCTGCAAACAGTGCTACAATGATCCTGTAGCTAAGGAAGAATTGAAGGACTCAGAAAAATTGTTCTGAGACTCTCAAAGATGTTGACTGCCATTGGCAGTGGACTTTAGGAGGCCTCAACAATAAACGTCTCAGGGATGCACTCAACTATTTAAAGTGATCTTAAAATGCTTGCTATCTTGCAACCAGTAGAAATGTTGTAGTAGCAGGCAGGGAGATGGGGTCCCTTATTTTTCTGGACGTTTTGGAACTGTTTCAGCTCTGACAAAGCAAATCCCATTGTGAATGATGAGCTTGCTTTAACTCTGCTTGCAAGGGGTCATCCTAAACTGAGAGGTAATCCTGTCTCTGTCTCTCTGCTAAACTAAGCTGAGCTTCAGTCCAGCTGCCAAAAAGGAAGGAAGGGGGGGAAAAAAAGAGAGAGGGGGAATTTTATCAAACTTACTAAAACAAAACAAAACAAGAATGTTTAAATTACTTTAAAAAATAAAAAAAAAAAAAAAACCAAACACTTAACTGGCTGGATTTGAACTAGCTATTTATTGGCAAAAGTTTATTTTTTCTCTCTCATTTTTAATCCCATCGATGATGAAGTATTTTAAGTATTATTGGTTAATTCTTCCTTCTTATTAGAACATTTCTCTTCCTCTTCCCCCTCTTCACCTCATGCTTTATATTTACAGAGAACATCAAGTAACAAGGCAAGCCTGGCTTCTGACCAAAAAGGTATATTAGCTGGAGATTCATTAGTGGGTATAAAAACAGCCAGTCTTATTTAAAGGCACTTGTTAGGCAAGAAGAAAGGGGTTCAATTACCATATTTCATTTAAAGTGAAGATTAAACATCTTTACCAGGACAGTGCACTAATCCCATGAATCCTATTTATGTTGAAATGTAGTGCTATTGGCAATAAACAGCAATTTGAGAAGTCATAACCCAAGGAAATAATTGTCAAGTGACTTTAGAGCTCCCTATAAATTTCCTCTTCATGACTTTGGCAGTAGTGTTCAACAACAGAGTTAAATATTTGTTTTAGGTGCTCCTGACTATAACAGACTAATTAAAAAGATGGAATTCTTTGATTCTATCTCAAATAATTTTACTTCTAATCTCTCAGGCAAAGTCAGCTCTGTAAATGGAACTAAACATATTTTTTTTCTGAATAGAGACTTTGCAGTATAGCAATAAATTCAAGCACTGGGAAAGTAAATGCAACTGAAGTGCCCTTAATGATGCTATTGTGTAGTTGTTATGGTTGTAATCCCATTACACAGACCTTTACCTTGAAGGCCATAAATTCTTTGAGAAATAATTCTAATGGAAAGGTGCATTACTTAAACATTGGTTTTAAAAATGACGATAAAGACAATTTAAGTTTGAAAAACCAAGTCACACAAACTGAAGTAGAAATAATGGAGGAAGATTAAACTTTTGCCTATCATGCAAACCTTCTAAATTTGTATTTCCTGAGAAGCTGCGCAATGGAGCTGCTCCCAGAGCTACTTCTTGTAATTTGCATCACCCACATGCCTGGAACTTGTCATTAAGGATCAGGCCCCCATTCTGCTCTACACCTGCAAACTTAAAAACAGTACCTGAACCAAAAATTGTCAGTCTAAATACGTGACCCAATGCCCACTAAAGTCAATGGAAGATTTTTCATTGATTTTAATGATTTAGTTCAGGAGCTAAGTAAGTATTTCTAAGACAAAAATCAATATTGTCCCACAGTGGTAATGTTTTCATGTGCTTCTATTGATCCTTTTGACATAGATTACAGGATACCTTGGCACTGTCAACATACCAGGTTTTAACAAACTGATTTGATTTATTAACACCATTTGATTAACATCTGAAGTAGCAAGTATTTATCAAATGTCAGCAAACAAATGTTCAGCAGACGGGTCACCACAAAAAATGACTTGTTGCACAATGTAAGCTGAAGTTCAATAGGAAAAGGCTTTCTGTAAAATTGGTTTATGTGAGAGCCCTACTCAGCATAAACTGGGTATTGTGAAACTGGGTTTTTTTAAACCAACTATGTCATCAGGCCTAAAAAATGCTCTTACCTCTCCTGGAGTACCTTAACTTACCTCCTTACACGAACAGTGAAAAAAATATTGCCATGACAGCACAGTTGTAAAAGTTATACCAAATTTTTCAAATCCAATGGAACTTGCTTAGTCTGTCAGTTTTGCTTTATGATTTTATAACCCATCTTCTAAATAAATACAGGAAAATGCATCATTCTCTTTCAGAAATACTGCAATTCCTTGCTGTGTTTGGAGCATCTGACTTACAAATGGAAGTCCTGGGGCATCAGAAATGGGACTGGTTGTCAACGATACTTACAATGTGATTGCTCAATTGACAGCCCTGTAATTTAGCTTTGCCCCTTTATAAACCAACCAAAACCCTTCAGTCATTCCTTGAGAATGACTCTGAAGTCACTAATTCAACTTGATTGTTGTACAGCTATTTGAAAAATAAATAATTCATACAATTTAACAATTGTATAGTAGTAGTCTAATGATGCACACCTTTCTTACTACATGAAAGAAAAAATACGCTTTTATGATATCAGACTTTTCCACATGATATTGCTTCTCAGTTTACTAATAGTCACCAGAATGATCCCCAAGTTTAAAATATAATTTCCTTCCTTCAAAAGAATCTTTTTCTCCTGGAAGAATATTTGAAACCTTATAGAATTTTCCTGATCCAAACCTAAAACTACAAGTTATATCTGACACAGACTAGGATGTGTTACATTCATTTCTATTTTCCAAACCAATGTAAAGCCTAATTTGCTAATTGAATTGGTAATCATTTATCACATAACCTGTTACAGTATGAATATCTCTAACAGTTAAATCGATCATAACAAAAATGTAGATATCATGTAAATCTTATCAGGATCACTAAAATAATGGGCCTTTTGTTTACAAGGTGTCGATTGGTTTTAGAAGCTTTGATAATGACTCCAGACAGTCAATAAATACAGAGACTTTTACATAGCCAGTAGGAGCCGAACTAAACTATCTAATCTTTTTAAAATGACAGACAACACAATGAACTCTGAACTTAATCCCCTCCAAACATTAAGGAGACAGTTCAGTGCTTAAAGTACTATTCAAACTCAAACCCTACATTAAAACAAAATCATTAAGTGTCTGATTTAAACACAAAGGAAAATTCAGAGGTAAGGCTGGTTTTCCTTCCCATTGTGCCTGGGCAGTGGTCTGTGGTGGGCTCCAAGTCTGTTGGTTGCTTGTCTTGGGCAAGGAAAATACCTCTGTGCTTTTTGAAAGTTTGTAGTCAAAGCATTTAAAAAAAACACTCAAAACGGAAAACTTAATTGCTTTTTGTCTCTATCAGGCCAAATTTCCCATAAGATTTTGCTGCAGACAAGGGAGACAATGTTGTATGCTACATTTCAAGTCGCAAAATTTACACAGTTGGGCTCATAACCTCTGAAAATGATACATTGCCTTTAAGAGGAAAAGGAAACTGTAAATGTAAAGCTTATGTTACACTGATGGATGGGGGAGGAGAGTGGCAGGTAATGGCTAACATACAAGTTGTATATTATGAGCATATAAATATATTAAATCACCCTTTATTTCAGCTTGTCAATTTTTGAAATAGATAATAGGACCATCCAACTGTAGGACAGCTTCATCCAGTAGCAATAAAGTAAGAGAAGAGAAAATAAAAATATCTTTTAAATTATCATTAGCAATTCTTCTGAGATAATTGTTAGCTTTCTAACATTATTAGAATCCCTATTTGCAGTGTAAATCTGGATCCTCCCAGTACTGCTGAAGGTTCATTATTACCCTGTTTTCCATGAATTGCATCTTGTCTGTGCCTTTTATTAGTTTGTCTTATAAATGTACCTCTCTGGATAATGAAAAGAGTAATTAATCTGTTCTAACCTTTTCAGTGCATCCATCTTGCTTCCTAATGTAAAGCCTACATGAAAAATGTTTTTGTTTTATTCTTAACATGACCTAGACATCTTTAATGTCTTTCCCGGCTAATTGGAGAAATGATGTGTTAAATATCTGAATTTGTCATTAATTAATTCCACTGAATAGATAATATTTCCTGAAATCTTAGTATCTCAGGTAGATTGTGGTATTCAAAGGGGGAAATGCAATTTAAATAATCATTTGGACTTTAAATTTTTTAATTACCAGCATCTGCTTACATAATAAAATGCAATTTGTGGTTCTACAATTTTGTAATTTTGTTTTATAGTATCCTCATTGTCTTGGTAAGTTTCCATATGCAAATGGCTTAAAATATTTTATGTTATTAACAATGATTCTTAAGTCAGGAATTTCTGATATTCACACTAGCTGGGTTTTGCCATGATTAATTATTTAATCTTGTCTTTCCTGCAGTGCTTGATGAGCAGACTATAGCTTCTTGTTGTCACTCAGATGAGCTACATTATCAGGACAGCCTAAATCTCACAATGGATTGTTATCTGTGTTCTCAGGATGAGATCAACCAGCAGAAGTGAGAGTGTGAGTATTTATTTGGCATCAATGTGTGATATTTTAAACCATTTTCTAAAGTCTGAATTTACATTAACTGTATACAAACTCTACCTTGATTTCAGACTCCAGTTATGCTAATAGATTTTGCTTACTGAACACAACATTTCAAGATATTCCAATTTTTAAAACCCTCTAAATTCTTACTTTAGAATATTTTTATATGTTTGACTGACAGGTTTTTTTTGATAATGATTACTTTCTCTGGTGATCATTTGTGGTAGAATTAGTAGAATTTCATGACAGCTTATTGCACAGCCCTTTTCCTTAGCAAGAGTTGCCCTTCTTTTCCATGGTTGCCTAATTAGTATTTCCTGAATCAGAGAACAGCTACGTGTTTCATAATGAAAATAAAAGGAAGATAAAGAACCAGAGCTCTGCCAAGTATGTGCTGAATGAAAATCCACAACTGCCAACATATTTGGCTTCTGTTTTTTTCCTTCTTAATTTCTTTAAAGCTTTTCTTGGTCATTCTAACACATTGCTACCTAAATCTGCCCCTGATTAGTTACCATGCATTTAAGGACAAGTACTGTAGAAAATCTTACAATAGACAAGTTTGTGTTAAAGAATTACACAACTGGTTGTGAATAACATCTAACCAGTACCCAGCTAGAGCAGAACCTACAAGTGTCTAAAAGATATACTGCAGCATCTTTTACTCTCAGAAGCTCCTTGGTACATGCTTTCTCTCCTGTTCTCTTTCCTCCACCATGAGTTCCCAAATTCACTGCATTTGGGCATTGCCATCACACATCAAGTTATAACTAAGATTAGTTGAAGGCTTTTGTATTTTTTTCTCTATTTGTACCAGTGGTAGCAACGAAAGGGTTTAAGCTGAATGGTGCCTGCTGGCATTGTGGGCAAAGCATCCTTGGCATGGCCCGGATGGCAGAGGACTCCCAGACTCACCGTGTCACTCACTGGGGACTGTCCCTGGTGTACTTTATGTAGCACAGCTCCAGCTCTCCTCGCCATGGTGGAGCAGTGGGGACCCCTCCTTGGCTGGCTGTGCTGCTCAGGCTGCCTTGCTGGGAGGGCCAAGCTGTCCCCATGCCATGGGGTGTCTGGTGGGGCTGGCCTTGTGACATCCATGTCCTGGGCTGCGTTGGGTCTGCCTGCAGTGATTCAGTTTCCATGTTCAAAGCATGGAGCTCTCCTGTCATTTGTGGCAGCCTCCCAGCACGGTGTTAGCCCCCAGTGCTGGTGTCTGTGGAGGTCCTGCTCTCCTGAATGGAAACCAAGTATTGCCTTTTGGATAAAATACCTGGTGTGCCATGGCCAGTGAGCTTCTGAACCAAGAAGAAAAATAAAGGTGTGAGTTTTCTTTCCTCCAAAAAGAATAGCATTTACCATATCTTTAATTCCAAACTGTGCAGTAATTTCACAAGGAGTACTTACCAGTTTTCCAATGTTTTAATTGATCAGACCCTGCCCTTACTTTGCCTGACCGTGTGTATTAATAGCAGTGTAACACTAAACCAGATTTGCCTTTGTTTTTGTGATTTATGCAGTTTTTTTCTTGAACAGGAAAACATTCATTATCAAATGTTGTGAGAACAATACCGTAACTGGAGGTTATTTTATATGAAAATATTGTTGATTGTTCCTCCCCTAGAAATCTCTCTTGGCAGCTCACTTCCTGCCAAATGAATCAGCAAAAGCTGGTCATGAAAGTTGTTAATATATAATACAATCACCCAGCACTGCACTTGCTCCTTATCTATAAAGTCCTTTCGTGATCAATGATTCACATCACCTTTTGATTATAGTCTCTGAGCACAAACAGTTTCTTAATATAAATTAATGGCCTTGGAATTTCTAAACAAACATTCCCTTTTGTTTAGCATCATTTCCTATTTTCGTACCAAAACAGAGCCTTATTGTAATTGTTCAGTTTTCACTGGAAAAAGTGTTTGTGGCCTGGAATGTTCTCAAAAAACAAGTGGTTCCTTTCAAAGCTAATAGTGTTGATTTACAAGGTCTAATGTGCCATGTTAATTGAATATAGCTAGTAAATACTACAAAAAAGCAGCTAGTGTGGTGTGATACTTTAAATAATGTTTCTTGTACTCATTTACTGGAAAAGATATTTTCTCTTGAAGTGTAGTATTATTTGGCAATGTTTGCTTGGTTGGTTTTTCTTTTTCTTTCGTACTAATTAAGACGCAGTTATCTAAGCAGCAGATAGTCAAGGTACTTCCTTTAAATTTCCTGATTGCTGTTAACACTACTGAATAGGCATGGGCTCTTCAGCAAAATGAATACTGAAGATTTCCTGTGGCCAGATCTGACTAGAAGGACAATTAAATACCAACCATCATGCAGTGGTAACCTAATGTTAACTGTTCCCTCTTACAAACTTCAGGGAAGCACGAGCGGAGAATGTAGCAGAAGCATAAGCCTGACCTGAACAGAACTGGTGCAAAAAATTATCTGATAATATTCCTTTCTAAGGCAAAGTTATTTCATTTAAACCAATTAGATGGAGTTCTAACTAAACTGAAATAAGAACCTGAGAGACTGAAAATGCCTATGGAGATATTTAGTTTAATTAATTATTAGCTAAAATGATTCAAGCCTATATTCAGACAAGTTTTTTTTTCCTGAAGTATTAAAAGAATAAAGGCCATGATAAAAATGATCACACTTCTGAGTGGGTTGTTCATAGTAGTTTCAATTAAAGCATTTCAGTTTTCAGTGAGAATAGACTCAGAGTGGGCACCATGTCTGTCACTCACTGTGGCTCAGCTGACAGAGCAGCTCTTCAAGCTGGGATCACTTGGCCATCACCAGACACTTGTCCATCATGCACTCATCCTAACCTCAAAAGTAGTTTCAACTTCTGACTTGTTCATACCCCAAACTAGAACAGGGGCTGTTTCTCTCAGGAAAGTTCTCCTGGGTTACATAAGGAATATAAACGCTGTGGATATCTAAGACTGGATGCTCTTAAAAGTGGGGAAAAAAAAAAAGCCCTCCTGAACTGTTCAAGGAAAGTTTTGTCCTCCAGAAAAATATCTGTAATAGAGCTCCTCACTGCCTAAAAAGAAGCAAAGCCCTCAGGCTCCCAGGGCATGTCCCTGACTCCGGGTTTAATCCATGCTTGTTCCTTAAGGTAAGCAGAGAGAAAATTTTTTGCACATGAGTGTTTTATTCTGTAGAATGATAGAGATGCTACTTTGTAGCATCATTTAAAAGCTATGCTAAAAAATATGGTTTGTATGTAGCAATGAAAATGAAATAGTACTTGTTCTTCAATGGCACCAAGCATTATATAAACACATATAATGACAGTGACTCTCCTCTCCTTCCCGCTGCAGCCAGACAGAAGTGCCTCTGTTCAACCAGTCGTTTCGATGCCTTTATTGACTCTTACAAAGATAACATCAGCACCAGCTGAGGATCTCTCCAGATATTTTTAGGCACTTGTAAGATGTCAGTGAAATGTCAAATGAAATGAAAAAGCAGTTAGTGATGCACTGCCCTCCTAACAGGAGAGATGTGTGCTGTTCTGACAATTTACCATAAAAAACCCCCACGTGAAATAGAACATTGTTCATTCAGGATTTTGGTGAAGATTGTTATATACACTGTCCAATTCTTAAATCTGGTGTAATTAAAACAAAAAAAAAACCATTGTATTTATGATTTTGACTGCTATTCAGAGAACATAATTTACTTAAATGCTCTGAAATAAAAAAAGGTAATTTCCCTGCTGATACCTCATGTACTGGCTGTATATTAGGTGAAAAGGGAAAAGGCAAAAAATGGCAGTGGTAATTCCATCATCTCCTTTCTGCCTCTTTTCCCCAAGAATCATTTGATAGGGTTGCTGCTACCATGCTTCATCTGAGAGGCAGAAATGGGTCTGGCCATCAGAAAAACAGGCACAAGAGGAACAAGAGCAGCCAGTTCAGTTTCTAGGGAGAATGAGCTGGTTTGCAAGGGTCCAGTTTGGGGATGAGCCCAGGAAAGAAGGCAGTAGCAGAGCAAGAGATGCCAGAGAAATGACTAATGGCATTGTTGTCCTTGTGGAGGGATGTAAAGAGGAGATATCTGGGCAATGACCAATGAAGTAATTTGTTATGGATGGCATTGCATGTGAAAATTATCTATAGTAATTCCATTTGAGGGTGGACATTTTCCCCCTTCTCTCTTTTCCATGATTCATTCAAAATGGATTCCAATCCAGCTGGGAAAGAAAATTAAACAGACTCAAAGATGCTAATCGTGCATTGGCAATTTTAAAAAAAGGAAGTAATCTACACTGGAATTGCATTCCCACTAAGGATCCTATTCTACAGCAAATTCCACTTCTTGTAATGGTCATGTGGGTAAAATGTATTTTTAAAGTATCAACACAGGCAGGCAAGATTTAAACCAGCAGTTCTTGGCCCTCTGTTATCCCATTAGGGTTGGGGAAGAGCAGGAATTAGGGGAGGAAGGGGAGAAAGGACATGGTGAAAGTAGTTTTGCTTTAGATAAGCCTCTGCATCCTGTTTCACAATATTGTTGATAATTTGCCTCAATTTCCCCTCTTGCTCTCTTCCGAGCTGTGAACCGTTTTTGCACCTTCAGCAAGAAATAGGTGCTTTGGATCATTTTTTCAAAGGAAAATCTCAGGATGATTGGTAAGATGGCAACAGCTCTCTTTATAACTTACAGGGCCAGAGGTTTCTGCCTGTCCAGATAATGAAATACTTCCTTCACAGAAATAGCGTGAGTTTAACCAGCACAGAAAATATCTTCTCATTTTCTGCGAGGAATTTCTAGAAGATTAATACCTCCTCAGGCTTCTTGATCTGGTTAAATCTTAACTAGTACAAGTATAATACCTCAGAAATGATAATGTCTACTGTAACTGACATCTAATGTCCTTTTCTGCATGGAGAGTACCATAAATTAAAAAAAAAAAAATTACTTAGCATTGTCTTTGCTGACAAACCATTTAGCTGCACCCTCCAAGTATGTTACGTACAATTGTGAAGCAAAGATACACTGTTCTGCCAGAAGCGGATGTCAAGTGCCTATACCGAATTTGTCCCTTTGTCTTTTTACAGAAATACTTTATTTCCTTGAACAAGGCAGTTCCCTAAAGCCTTTTGAGAGTGGCCCTGAGCTCAGCTGGAAAAAGGAAAAGCTCCTGTATGACTGAAAGATGTTGGGCACGTCTACTGAGCACTGGAATTATGGTAGGCAGGAGCAGGTGACAGAAGTGGGGAAGGGGAGCACAGGTTGCACAGACAGCACAGGGTGGAAGCAGGGTCATCTGCAGCAGAAAGGGCTTTTGGCAGGTGTTACTGTACTCCTGCCCACGGATCTGAGGTCAGATACAGACCCACCACTGTACCCTGGATCCTTCTCTGGATGTCACAGTCTCAGGCAGGTTCAGTGGCAGTATAAAACACTCTGGAGAGCCGAGCAGCCAGGCCTGGTGCAATTTGGTCTGATCCTGTCCAGAGGACCAAGGTACTTCAACATCCACTGCCACAACTGAAGAGACTGTAACATCTGCCTATTTCTTGGTCATTCACCTTGTATTTGTTTGCTTCTTTTTACATTGTTTTGCTTTGTTATTAAACATATTTATTTCCAGGCAGCTGTGATACCAAGAAGAACATTTGCATAACAGATTCAGAGTCCTGTTTATTTTGGTTAGTTGATTTCCTAAAGCAAGATACTCTTTAAATTTTTTGGGAAAGGAGGAAGAAGAAATTTTACCCAAAGCCTCTGTAAGAATCAAAATAATTTAAAATCACATAAATATATTCATAAAAGCATTTTGTATAAATCGTCATGCTTCCATCACTACATTCTATTTTTATTGCCAGCCACAGTGTGTGATGGCTGCGTGTAGATGTCTGAGACATCTCTGATTTACCTGCCCTGTCTCTGCTCTTCCACAGTGGCAGTAGATGTACTTTCTTCTATCACAGGAATAAGCTTGTTATAATATTTGCAGTTTACTTTCACAGTGTCACCTCATAATTGTTAAATTAATACTGAATCTGGTGACTGTTAAGATTAGAATGAGTAGTTTCAATATCCATCCTTTCATCTGCGTTTGTGTGACATCCAGTGGCTGAATGGGTCAATCACAGGCTCCCACTTCTGGTGAAAAGTGAAAAAATTATTCACAACTCCATGTAGAACATGAAAGCAGGAAATGTATTGCAGAGTAATGCTAACAGAGCAATTGCTTAATTTTGGTTCAAAAATAAACTATTGATTAAAGCAGCTTGTTCAAGGAAACATTGCAAATTTGTACGTAGCCTTAACTCACTGCAGCCTTTAGTGTTCTTTCCCACTGCTACCAATGTGAACTCATCTCCTCAAACCAAAATATATTGATTATCCAAATGATATTGAATTAGGCTTCTAAAAAGTTGTTTAAAGATCTAGAACTCCAGTCATGTTTGAAATAACCGCCTGAAATTAAAGTAATTCATGGCAGTTGTGCAAAGTGGTTTTTTTTCCATCATCATGAAAATGACACGACAGCACCACTGCTCTCAACATTTCTTTATCCATTTTTTCCCATGAAGTTAATAAATTAGTAACAGGGGTGTTTTTTGCTCACACACGTAAACCCCACAGTTATCACAGAGCATTTTTTGCAATTTGTTATTATAGGTGGCAACTACTAATGCTGAAAAGGAAAATGACGAGAACATAAATGTTTGTCAGTTTTTCTAATCTGCTTTAGGAGATCCATAAACTTTTTTCATAAATCCAGCTAAGTCCTTGTGTGCAAGCTTTTTATACAGCAAAAGGAAAATAGATTTTTTTAAAAAAAATTTTAATCTCATTAAACTTAACAGAGAAATTAACCATTGATGTCTAGTATCTGAAATTACTTTAAAGTTATGTGTTCAAAATGACTAAATTTCAGGTTTAATATTTATTTTGAGGATGTAAAAATATTATTTCAGCAGGAAATTTGTTGTTAAGACAAATATACAAATATTGGACACACATCCACAAAAGACTGTGCAGGCCTGGGTAGTGCATACGAGGCAAATGTTAGCAGCAGACAGGAAAAGAGCAGCTGTGCACCATTCTTGGACACAAAGTCCTCAGGAGTCACGAGGTTAGCACAGGATCTTTTTTTCTATGCCTGGTTTTGCTGACTACAGAGTCACTTAGTCAACTACAATAATCAGGATAAAAGTCTTCTCCTAAAGTTAGATTAGTTTTATGCTACTATATGGCAAGGAAAAGCAAGTCAAATCTGTCAGAATTGTATCTAGAAGAAAATAAAGATCAGATATATGAAAATGCCCTTGCTGAGATCCAGTCCTTTGAGCTGCCTCTTGGAACCACCCTAAGGTATGCTTCTTTTTAATAGTATTATACTCTTCATGATGGATGTGTTCCATTCTATAGCTGTTCTTTCAGTCAGCACAATATATTAGAAACTTTGTTTTCATGACCCTGAAGCCTACAGGAAAGTTGAGTTTAATTCCAATGTGATTGGCCCCAAGTGAAAAATACAAACCAAGGTCACTTACTCCGCTCTTTTTTTTCACCAGGACAAAGTGATCTGTTTCTGATGGCTGGCTGTAGATTTGTGAAAAAAGAAAGTGCTCTTAAAAATGAAAACAAGGGGAACTTTTCTCTTTTGTAGTAGTGTTTTTAGTTTAAAGTTAACAGCTATATTTTTAAAGAATTAACTGCTTCTCACTCTTAAATTTTTAATAAATGCAACTTTTGTTTTAATCACCAAAGACCCAACTAACTTAAGGTTTTACTGTTGATATTTCTAAATATCTGAAGTTGGTTTTATTTTTTGGGTTTTTTTTCCATTTGTAGCTTATGGACACTGCTTAACGGTAAAAGTGCAACTGAAAAAATTCCTCTGCATAGTTGTCCTTAAAAAAAGTAGTACATATAAGATTGCAATGTAATTTGTCTAGGTGTATCATCAGTATTTGTAGAAGAGTTTTAAAAATAGCCTGCCTGGCACTGTAGGCATCAGGTTGCAGTACCGATCATGCTAAAAAAAGAAAATTAAATTTACCCTGAAAAATGTGTCAATCTATAACTTCAGTATTTTGGTGATGGCAAAAAAAAAAGGAACGTGGGAAGATTGTAACTGCATTTGAGTGATTTATTCAAGGGAATACTACAAGTGGCAGGATTTTTCCTTTTCTTAAGTTTTTTTTTTTTTTTTTTTTTTTTTTTGAATCATGCACTTTTTAAGCACTTTTTTACATTTAGAATAGTCCTTGTTGACTTAGTAGGTCTCATCAATAAATTAATCTGAATCAACACTGAAAATGATAAAGACACAAGCATAGACAAGATGTGCACCGTCTTCAGTGCTATTTATTAACTCGTGTACAGGTGTAGTTGCACCAGGGCAGGAGAGATGATGAGCTTGGTAACAGTAACTGGAAGGATGCCAAATGCAATTGTAGACCTCGATGCATTCACATTTGTCAAATGCTGTCAGTTCCTTACTGGAACAAGTAGCTACACATTACCCTAAAGTTTTACATATCTGACCTATTTCTTTAGAGCTTCCCACTTGTGTGCAGACAACTCTGCCCAGAAAGCAGGTGCATCCTGTCTCCTGAGCATGCAAAACCCAAGGATTAGTTAATCCCTCACCACAGGACACAAAGTGTAAAACTTAAATAGAAAATAGGTTATTCCTCCTTCATTGGCACACTAAGCTTTGCTGTACAAAGCACTAGGAAACATTATGTCAGCTTCTAGTGAAACACAGCAAGCCACTGCACCTAAAGGTGCACTTTTTTTGTTTTGGCTGGGTTTGGTTCTATTTTTACCCCGACACCCAAGCTTCTATCACGTAAAGAATGGAAGTAACAAAGTCAGTGACATAACCTGAATGCAGAAACGCCTCAGGGGTCGGTGCCTCCCTGCCGGGACGGGCACGGCCCGCGTGTGCGGGAGCGGTCGAATCAAAACAAACAAACAAACATAATAATAATAATGATAATACAAGACCACACCATGAAACAAACCAGAAGTAGCTCAGTGGAAAAGGCCGTGTTGAACCCTATAGCCCTCAAGGCGTGTGCGCAGCGCGGCGCACCGGGGCGCGCAGCCGGTCCGGCCGGGACAGGGCAGGGGCCGCATTGTGTGCGTCCCTCGTTTGTCACAGTGCGCTGAGCAGGTGGCAGCGGCTGGCGCTGGGCAGACGCAGCTGCCCGCGGTCTCTGCCGGACACCAGTGCCCGGAGATGCCATGGGGACCGAGGGGCTTTGCCGGGCTCCCCGGGCGTCCCCGGCCCAGCCCTGCCCCTGACAAGGGCAGCAGAGCACCGCCGAGATGGTGTGAACCCTGCGCCCCCGTCACCTTCACCTTCACCTTCCCCTGCCCCTGCCTCCTCCCCGCCGCCCCGCGCCCCGCAAGCACCGGGAATCCCTCCCCGCCGGCTCCCCTGGTCCCCGCCTGGCTCCGCCGCCGCTCCTCCCTCGGCGCCTCCCGCAGCGGCGCGGCCGTCGGGTCCCTCCCATCCAAGATGGCGGAGAGTCTCCCCGAGCATGATCGGATCCTGCAGGAGATCGAGAGCACGGACACGGCCTGCGTGGGACCCACCCTGAGGTGCGGGGCGCGGGGGCCGCGGTGCCGCCAGCGGGCGAAGCTCCCCCGCCCT
>VZTT01012959.1:6715-37007 GCA_013400855.1 Buphagus erythrorhynchus | reverse complement strand
CACGGAGCGGGGCTGTCACGCCGTGCCGGGGCGCTGGCAGGGAAGGGGGGCCGAGCGGAGACGGCGGCTGTGACCCGGCTCCGGGCTGGCCGGTCCCTGGCATTGTCTACCGGGGAAGCAGCCGGGCACGGCCCGGCTCCGGCAGGGCTGGAGTGCGGCCTCGGGCCGGGGCGGCCCTGGGCCCGGCGCGGGTGGCCGGGCTTGGGGCGCCCGCCGTAACCCAGTGCCGGCCTTTGCCGCCCGCACTTGGACACGAGTCAGCTCCCTGGGTGTGCCGGTACCCCCGGTTCTGTGCTGAGAACGGGGCCGAAACCGTATCAGGGGTGGGTGTTGCAGTGCTCCACACTAGGCAACCTCTGAATGATGCGGTGTGAAACCTACTCCCCTGGTCAGTTTCCTTGGAAATGTGACAGTGTTTAGAGCATTTCTGGTATGCCATGACTTCAATGGTTTGGTTTTCTGTCGTTTTCCTCCAATTCCATATACTGCCAAATGGCTTAACGTGCATGTTGAAGAAAAGGTTTTGCATAACCTTTCCTGTTAGAGGCGAATGTGGAAGTGCCTTTCCCTTAGAACTCGGGGGATAAGGGCAGGGCCTGTGGAGAGTGAGTTGGGTTGTCGAGGAAACACAGAGAAAAGGGGATCTTCATCATGGAGCTTTGCTGGTGCTTCCCCGATTAAAGATGTCTGAAAGAAGTAAAAAAAAAAAGGCACCGGCACCAACCAGACGGGGGAGAGAGAACTGTGGATTTGAATGTTATCTCTTTGAGAAGATACAGTGAGCCTGTGTGCAGAAAACTGGAAAAGGCAGTTTGTGTGGCAGCATGCTGCAAAGCAATGAGCGTGATGCTGCTGGCTTTTCCTGCAGTGGGAATGGTACCTGCTGGAGAGTGTGGACAGGGCTGGGAAAGGGTGAATGC
The DNA here is from genome assembly GCA_013400855.1 of Buphagus erythrorhynchus. NCBI lineage: Eukaryota > Metazoa > Chordata > Aves > Passeriformes > Sturnidae > Buphagus > Buphagus erythrorhynchus. The sequence goes on along the minus strand of VZTT01012959.1, from coordinate 36,087 downwards.
AGGCTGCATGAACGAGGAACCCAGTCCTGAGAACTGGTGGAAGAGGAGATTCTGTTGTATGCCAAATGGGTAATTTTGCACATCATAGCAGTTGATTTTGAGGTTGGCTACATGTGTTTACAGTGGATCTTCCAAAGCTGTGTGGGAGACAGCAGTCTGGGCATTTGTGTGAGGCTGGGGCTAATCAAGCCTCTGAGAGTCCCCATGGGGAGTGTGGTGGGGTCGTCTAGACATCACACGGCAATTGCTTGCTGGCTCAGTCTGATCTTGGAGGTCAGCTTGGAGCAAACTGCACTCTGATCTCCTCTTATGTTCCTTAAACACAGCTGCTGTTGGGAATAATGTGGAGATGCTGAAGCTGAGCATCACAAGGAGCCTCACCTGTAAGAGTCTGTGGGCTTAGGCTGACAGAAAGTAGCTGGGATGCTTTCAGACTTGAGTTGTCCCTGGAGGCAGTTTCACCATGTTTCACTTAACAAGCCCAGGCAGGTTGAAGCTGATGCCTGCAAAAAACCACAGCAAAATATTAAGTATAATTGCAGTTTCACCACCATCTTCACTATAGAGTTTATATCAGAGTAACCTGTAGAAAGGACAGAATATTAGGCTACACAGCAGAAGAAGGTATCCACAAGGGAAGGGACTGTATGAATCTCTTATCCATATTTAGCATTTAAAACGTGCTGATGTTTTTATAAATACTAAAACTTAATTTTTTAGTTTTTTTGCATGTTTCTGTCCTATCACTGACTCTCCAGTAAGGGAATTTTGCATTCCTGACTTTCAGGATTTCTAGGGAAAAAGTGTATATTGGTCTGATTTAACCTCTAGTGTTCGATTACAAATAAAAAAACATGAGGTGAAAGAGTGGTTACACCTGGCTGAGTGTTTTGAAAGAAGTCCCAGCAAGCACCACAGAAATGTGCTTCCACTCCGTAAGAACAGCAGTGTTTAAGATCAAAACTTGAGCTGTCTGCTCAGCTCTGCATTACAATTTGTGAATTGCTGTGTGAAACTGAAAAGTCTGAAGTCCCACATCAAATTACAAGATCTATTTCAATGAAAGAAGCATAAACGTAAAATGGAGCATTATTTTCTGCATGAGATCTAGGTTTTACTTGCTAAACAATATAAATCAAAGAAATGAGTTGAGTAATTCTATGTGCAGTTGCATAAGGCTACAACATGAAGTGATCCATTGATTTCCAGTCACAGAAGCTATTGAAGCCAGTTGTCTCACGTAATGACTGAGATTACATTAATTTCATTATGTGAAATAGAATATTTTTGTAATCTCTGGTTTGTAATGCTGGGAGAATATTTATAGCATTGCCACGTGAAATAAAGTACCGATATACCTACTTAAATAGCAGAACAAAAGAAGGGACTTGAGGTGAGTGGTTTGGATAAGTAGCATGAGGTAATAGTAAATGCTGAAGATTGTAGGATATGCAAGATCTGACTTATCCTTAATTGTTAATATCAAGATATTAATGTCTTCCTAGTGCATCCATGCTTCACAAAGGAAGTGTACTTCATTTCTTGTGGGCCTGAAACACATTTTTCCTTCTGTTTTTCTTCAGTGTTTTACTTGCTGGTTGGGTATAGCTGTCCCTGCCAGGGTGCAGTTTCCTACCCTGCTACAAGAGTGGCAGCACTTGTTCTTATGATATAAAAAAATAGCATTTATTGCTATATAATGGTTTTGTGTATAATTTACAGATAAGGAACAACATACAGATCCTGCAGGTGATTTTCTACTGCTGAGATCTACCCATAAAGAGGAATGTGAAATGCAGGTCCTTTATAGGAGGAATCAACATACAGCTAGTGTAGTTGGGATTATTTACTGTTTAGGAGAGTTAGCTCCTAAAGACTGCTCTACATCTCAAGAAATGAAGATATTGTATTGGATTAAATTAATTTTCTTTCTAGATTTTAACTGGATGAATTTATTGATTTAAATTTACTGCTATTTTACTTGCATCTCTGAATTCAGTAACACATGCTGAATCATTATAAATGAGAACTAAGCCAACATGCCTTTCATTAAATAGGCAGACTGTGTATATAGCAAGCCAGGACTTTTTTTTTTTCATCAGACTCTGTGAAGCTTTTATCAGCATCTTTTTTGCTTTAATGGCTAACAAAATGAGATTAACGACAAAACTTGTTAAAGGCTCATCACTCTCGCCTTCTTATATAACATGTTAATATTGTTTAATTCCTGTTGCATACATACTTTTGAGCTTCTCTCAGGGAGAGCTATCACATTTCTAATCTTTAGAAAGGAAATGGAAGAAGACAAAAATAAGGAAAGGCAGTTCCCATAATCCTCCCAACAACAATAGAAAAATCAGAAAGTTAATAACAAAAAACTTAAGGCCCTCACTGAACTCTGTGTCTTAACACTTCTTGAATAGCCAGTTGGACATTCTGTGATAGCTAGTAAGACAAATTCTTTTCAGAAGAAAATAATTGACCTTATTTAATTGTTAATTTATGGTTGGTTGACAAAAGTCAAAGTGAAACTTGACAGAGTGGAAGTTGTTCTGCCAGTGCCCTGTCTACTATAGGTATGAGTCTCTTTGAGTCTGTAGTAATGTGTAGTATTTCAAAGCTTTTTAAAAAAATAAATGAATTAACTCTTAAACTCTAGCTTGGCAATATATTTCATAGGCATATGGTAGACTTTCTCTAAACTCTTTATCTTGTGAGCTTTGCGTCACTAAGTCTGCAGTGTTCTGTGTTTCCCATACGCAGCCTGTCAGGGGAGTACCTCCATGCCCACAATCCATTGACTGAACAAAAATACAAAAGTAAAATTAAATATAAAAACTGTGGGGGATTTGATAATGGAAATTTTGTTGCTAAGGAGAAGTTGATAAGGAGGTGCTATGTCTACTGATGTATCTGTAAGTGGAATGTACTCTGTAGCTTTAACCCACAATCACAGCTTGGAAAGTGCTCCCCAAAAGTCAGTGTAAAAATGCTTTTAATCAGATTCTCACTTTCTGAAATCTGTCATCACCAGACTGTTGGCTGGTAGATGTTAGAGATTCTTCTAGGTTGCTTTAAGTTGTACATGAAACTTCTTTGCAGAGTTCTTGGAGAGCCTCCTGTGAAGACATTTCGCTGTTCTGTTGTCTTTGGCTGCAGCAATCACACCCACAAGCACCGTTCAGTTGGTGCATTTCTGTCTGATGCTGCAGTATGCTGCAGTCACCTTCCACTGATCTAGGACTGCATTGCACTGGTAAAAGCAGCACTGAGATGAGACTCAAAGCAAAATAATTTCTGTATAGCGCTGCATTTTTCTCATTTAGGTTAAACAGAGTTTGGAGGTCACATTTCATAAATGAGTTTGGCTGAAGTGTTAGAACCGATTGATAGCTGTTCATTCTGAACTTCTGTCCTTGTGTTGCAGAAAAGCCAAAGGTAAAAGCTGCACTTTCATAAGGCATCATTTCAAAAATAAGCAAAACTATTTTGTCCTTTACTGATCAAGGTCTCTAAGAAAATTCAGAGTTAGAGATATGGAGCGCGAATCTAATTCTGCTGCTTTTACTGTGTTGTGGTACACTTAGCAACTGTGGGTGCTTTGCCCAGACTGGGATCTGTAATTTGTATTTTGGAGATATTCTTGTATTCATTGAGAGGGCCTGTCCAAAGCAAAATGAGTGAAGTGCTTCAATGTTATGTAACTTCAGTTTTACTGAAAGTGTACGTTACAGTTTTCAGCAGCCATGATTCTGGTATGTGATTCTGTGTCTTCAGCACAGCAGTTAGTAAGTGGTAAAATGGGCAGTATGAATGAAATCTCAAAGTGTGGGAAGATTCTACAGCATTAGCGCAATTGCAGGCTGGGAAATACTTTTTCTGCCTATAGTCTGTTGGGATTTGTGATGTGGTTATCCAATAACAATATGTGGTTGCCTTCATTTTTCTCCTGTGGTCTTACTTGTCTGGTAGGATTGTCTAAAGTAATTTTTTCCGTGTTTTCATTATTTTGGTTTTGGAGCATAAGCCAACAATTGGCATTTTTGTCTATAGCTTAGTCTTGTTTTAAATATAGAGCAGACGTTAGAGTACTCTGAGATCATCAACCAGTGCTTTAGATCAGAATTTTAATGGTTTGATCATACATTTTTATTTCAGATAGTATGATAATCTTTCTAGAATTGTAAGCTATTGGTTTGAAAATCAGTAGATCCTATCTTGATTAATGGTCTGTCTTCAAGCCCTTCTCAATTTTCAAGTTAATGTGTTTAATTCCTGGTTCCCTTTCAAACAGAAGTAACAAAGTAGTCCCAAAGAACTGGAAATTCCTTGTGTGATAGCTGTGGTCTCTTTTGGATCAGGACTGTACTTTCATGTATATTGGTTGTGGTTTAACACCAGCCAGCAGCCAAGCCCCCCTAGCTGCTCATTCACTCCCCCACCTCTGCAGCATGGGGGAGAGAATCAGAAGGGTAGAGGCTGTAAAACACGTGGGTTGGGATAAAAACAGTTTAATAGGGGAAGCAGAGGCTGCACACACAAGCAAAGCAGGGAATGAATTCACTGCATCCCATGGGCAGACAGGTGTTTAGCCATGTCTAGGACAGCAGGACCCCATCACACACAGTGGTTACTTTGGAGCACAGAATCACAGAATGAAGTAGGTTGGAAAAGACCTCTGAGATCATTCAGTCCAACCTGTGACCTAACACCTCCTCAACTAAATAAACCATGGCACTGAGTGCCACATCCAGTCTTTTTGTTTTAAACACATCCAGGGACGATGACTCCACCACCTTGGTGGACAGACGATTCCAGAGCCCAGTCACTCTTTCAGTGAAGAATTTTTTTCCTGATCTCTAACCTAAACTTCCCTTGGCACAGCTTAAGACTGTGTCCTCTCGTTCTGTCAGCTGCTGCCTGGAGAAAGGGACCAACCCTCACCTGACTACAACCACCTTTCAGAGAATTGTAGGGAGTGATAAGATCTCCCGAGTCTCCTTTTCTCCAGGCTAAACAGCCCCAGCTCCCTCAGTTGTTCCTCACAGGGTTTGTGTTCCAAGCCCCTCACCAGCCTTGTTGCCTCCTCTGGATGCGCTCACGTGTCTCAACGTCTGTCCTAAACTGAGGGGCCAGAACTGGACACTGCACTCGAGGTGTGGCCTCACCAGTGCCAAGTACAGGGGAAGAATGACCTCCCTGGTCCTGCTGGCCACACTATTCCTGATACAGGCCAGGAGCCACTGGCCTTCTTGGCCACCAGGGCACACTGCTGGCTCATGTTCATTCGGCTGTCGACTAGTACCCCCAGGTCCCTTTCTGCCTGGGCACTGTTCAGCCATTCTTTTTCCAGCCTGTAGCACTGCAGGGGTTTGTTGTGGCAAAATGTCATCACTCCAAATATCTCCTCCCTTCCTCCTTGTTCCCCCACTTCAAGTACTGAGCAGGATGCCCTCTGGTCTGGAATATCCCTTAGGTCAGTTGGTGTCACCTGTCCTGGCTGTGTCTCCCCCCAGCCTCCTCAGCAGCGTGGCAGCATGGAAAGGCCTTGGCTCTGTGTGAGCCCTGCTCAGCAATGGCAGCAGCATCTCTGTATTATCAGCCCTGTGTGCAGCACAAATCCAAAACACAGCCCCATACCAGCCACTGGGAAGAAAATTAACTCTACCCCAGACCAAACCAGCACATATATCAATTTATCTTTATTATAATAGCTAACTTCTGTTTTGTAACTGGGTTGTTAACTAAAAAAATAGAAGATTGCTTGTAGTGTCAGTTGCATATTTTGTTACTTGGTGCAGGATTTGATAGTATTCCAAGTATTTAAGTTTAAAGACAGCAGTCAGATAAAGCAACTGTCTATGTGATGTATATTCCTATGAAGGAGCAATTTTTTTTATTGCTAATCCATTATATAGAGTCAAAAGGGCATACGAAGAGTGTGTGCTGTAAACTGATTAATCTGGCATTCAGCAGCAGAACTGCAGTTCTAATTTTTCTGGTCATATTTGCCATTAGTAGCAAAGGTATTTTAGAAGGAATCACTTGCATTGCTGCAAGTTTCAACATATTACTTCTCAAGTTTTTATAAAGCCTGAAACTGTTTGCAGGTAATCATATCTGCACTGCATTTTTTTTTGTTGTGAAAAAATCTTTAGGTTCAATGCTGATTAAGTTTGTCATGAAATATGTGTCTGCAGATCAGGTTATCTTGATCTTTTAACTGTTCATGCGTCAGCTTTTGACTCAATTCTTGCAGTGATTTCCAAATGGGCAACTGCCAAATGAAGCTTTAAGCTAGCTAGTAACCTGTGTGAATTGTTCTGAAATAGCTCTCTCCAATTTCACAAGCATTACCAAAGATCTTGAAATTGTCCCAGTGTTGAGGAAATAAGCTTCAAAATACATTAGAGCTTTTAAAATAGGGGAATCGTCTGGTACATCGTCATCAGAATGGTATACTTAATAGATGTTTCATGCAGTTTGTGTCATTGTCTCATTTAAATTCAGCCTTCTCTTCATATGAACAGCTTATGCTTGTACATACACTCTTATATCAGTTAAATTCAGAAAAGCCAGTTCTTATTCCTGTAATTTCTTCATTGACTTGTTCCTCAAGCTGGTTTTGTTCAGTGTCTGGTGACCCAGATTTTGGACCTGCCATGTGCATAGGAAGTGCATAATTTTACGTCCTTCACAAATGCCAGTCACACGGGTGCTTACTTCCTAGCAGATTTTTTTGGGAAGCCAACAGCATAGCCTGTGCTCCAGCTTGCTTTGTGTGTGGCTGAACCATTGATATCTACCTTAGAAGCCTTAGTTCAGTTCAGTTATATAGATGTCTGGTTTTTACTGGTAAGTGCTGTGTATTTACAAGTTTTGTCATGTTGCATTTTATGTTTTATACTACTAAAATGAGCTCATTCAAATTGAAGAGGGTTAAAATATCTTAAATATGTCTTTTAAGATAATGCCAGAAAAGGATTTGCAAATAGGAAACTATTTTTATGCGTTGTAGTAAACTATTAAGTACTAACTCATTCAAAAATACAGACGTAGCTTTGCATCAGCATCAAGTAATCACATGAGATTTTATCTCGCAGAAGGGCTTGCTGTGGCTAGTTGTAAAATCTAGCTGTGGCTAGTCTTTCTGGCTATTTTCTGATGATGGTTGAAATGCCCAACCCTAATCCCTGTCACCACAGAGCTTGGTATAACAATCACAGTTCAATTTGAGGTTCAGTTTGATGAAGTATTTTCAACAATGCATCTCTTCCTCATCTTGTACATGTCTGCTACAGAACTATCTCTACTCCTGACAAACTGAGTCCTGTGCAGGAAGGAGTTAATGATCTCTTCTGGAGCCTGGCTGAAGCCCTTCCCATACCTCCACCTTTGCCAGTAATAGCAAACTAGTAGGGAACTTAATCACCGATGGAGGTATTAAGAAGGAAGGAAACAGATTTTAGAGTGCATCAGCCCTGATGGAAAGATGGGATTGGACAAAGAAGACCTAGAGAACACTGGGGATTTTTTTTTTTAATATATCATGAGAAAAGTGTTCAGTTCTAATAGTGTGAGTGGGATTTTCATTGTGTCTCAGGGAAAGTAATTTGCTTGCAAAATTGCCGTGAGTGTAACTTGCAATTCTCCTGTGAATCAGAGTAATACAAAATTAATAAAGCATGTACTGTCATATATGTACCTGGGGGATACTTTTGAGACATTTCAGCTTCAAAAGGAAATGTTTAAACTATCAAGTTTTGGGACTTTCATAGTTTGCACACTTCCTTAGGCATGGAGTGACTTTGAAGAATTTTTACCCCATTTTGTTCATGGAAGCAATGTTTTCTTGCAAGTTTTGTTTTCAGTTAATTTCAACATTAAAGTAACATAGTAGGTACTGTTTTATACTGTATATTTGTTCTGGTGCATTTCATAAACCTAGGAAGCTGCAAAGAAACAAACAGATTTTCTTAGTTTGTCAAGCAGGTAGAGAACTGGAGTTAGTCAGTTGCATCAACACTCTTAATGGCTTCCTAACTGAGAGAAACACTCTGAGTTTCAGTTCAGCTTCTGAATTGAAAACAGACTTTTTTTTAGATGTTTTATTTTTCTCAGTGATCCTGGGATATATGCAAAAAATATACAGCACAGGCTGTTGTTTTACATGAATTAAATACATTATGATTTTTTATGTATAGGCTAGGCGAGCTCATAGAGTTATCAAAAATTAATGATACAAAATCATTGTAAAATACATGCTTGCATGTTATATGTTTGCAAAGGAGTGTGACGCAGCAAAGAATTGTCTGGTTTGATCTGTATTGAATAGAATACGTTCTTAATCCAATTGCTTTTGAAACTTTTTAATTGCTTGGTATTTTATTTTATCTGGAACTTCTTAAATTTCTGAAATAATGTATTTACATCTCTAGTGTTGATATTCAAAGCCTATTGAAATAAGTAACTTACACATTTCTGACATTAATATTCTGTTCTCTTTCATATGTCTAGTGAAGAGACATATGAGATTGTTAAAATATGAAATTTATTTTCTTCCAAAACAATTGGTCTGTATTTATCTCTAAGATTATGTCTCAAGTACTCTAGATAAAGTTGACAGATTACCTAGAAGTTGTAATAGATGCCAAATTATTTCTGGTACATGTGTAATAGAAATCTCATCAAATTTTTTAAAAGAACTTAGAAGCTCACAATTTGGTTTACAGATGAATCCATTGCTCCTAAAATATAGCGATTTATGTAACAGTCTCTAAAAATATTAAGGGAAGATAAAAATATTGCTATATAGACTTCAGTTTCCTACTTCATATTCTAGGAAATAACATAGGTTCCAGCTACATCCACTTGTATCCATGTAGGTATATGAAACAGATGGCCAAACTTGGCACTTCATTCCGTGGCGATAGCCAGTACCAGAGCAAGCAAAGCTGCCGTTTCCTTTGCTGCCTTTTTATCTACTATTACAACACAAAATTAGGAAAAAAAGTAGTAGCACTGCACTTGTTTTTCAGTTTCTTGCTTCATACATCAGTAAGTTGCACAAAGGCTCAGCAGGAAGAGGCATCTCCTTGGTCAGCAGTGTAAAAACAGGAAGGAGGAAGTCTATTGCAAATCTGGGTGTACTGATTATCAGCTCATGTTTCGCTGCAGAGGATGTCCATTAACAGCCATCAGCATGATCCATTGCTTATCCAGCATGAACAATGACTGCTCTAGTGCTGCTACTACAGAAAAAGGACCCTGCTTATAGGAAGTAATGTTAACTAACAAACTGTACTCGGCCCTTTCCTGCTCACAGAAACAGGATACTATTAGTGAGAACAATTCACAGAAATTGCACATCCAGGAAAAGCAGGCAAGCAAAGCATAACAGCTAAACTAAGATTAATAAAATCTTTTCTCTGAATAGGCCATAGCTGAGGTCTGTGTTGTTCTAGCATGTAATGTGAGCTTTTAAATAGAGTGGTGAGATGTTATTATGAGTAAGAATGGCAGAACTGGAACATAGGTAGCATCTGGCATTGAAAGGCTGCTTAGGTTTTAAGAAATGTGCTTATTACCATAACTGCAATTGAATTACAGGAAACACCTGGACATTATTTTATAAAGCTTTTTAGGGTGTATGCAGCCACCTATATGACATTACTCCATGGAAAAATCCTTACAAAGTTTGCAGCTTGTGTAAACAGAAAATATCTTTGTATATTGTAGGACAAAGGAAGTTTCTGCAGTGGTTCCTGTGAAATTGCAGCTCAAATGGAGTGTATGATACAGTATCATGGTTAGAGATGCCATGGTTATAGTCACAATGTGACAGGGCTGTTTTAAGGGCAGAATCTTAATTTGCATTATCAGTGTTTTGTGCTTGCACGGCTCCTACTAAACTCATCATGCAAATTTGAATTGTAATTATTGCTTTATTTTTAAATTTTATTTTAAAAAATTATTTGCTATTCCGTTCTGGGATTTTTTGCAATGAAAGGAAAAGTAGGGAGAGCATCTGGGGGGTCACTTCTTGCAGTGTGCGTATGGAAACTAGTTGAGAGCATCTCTAGCATCAGGACAAAATTGGCATTGGGAGCAAGATATGAATTCTAAAAGCGTTATTGTCCATAAGCGCAGTTTCTTCGTTTGAGAGCTGGTGTGTGTTTCGTTTAAAGTATTACTTTGAAAAATTGAATTAAAAGTGCATGTTTGGGGAAATTTTTTTTTATGCCTTCATTTAATTGATCAAAGTAATCAGTAATTTTTTTCCTCTCCATACTGCTTAAGTTGAAGCTCTACAAATGCATCTTTTTCTCTTGCTTCAGTTGAAGATCAGAAGTTGCATGGTCAGACTTACATTCCATGTCAAACTCGTACAGCTGTTGTACAGATACGTGTAATTCCTGTCATTGTCACAGCATTCATGGAGTTGTAACTGGTTGGCACTTACCGAGTGGTTATCAGTATCCTGAAAGGAATGTGTACATACAGTTTTTTATTGCTTCATATGTCTTGTGTAATCAGGAAATGAAAGACTTTGTGGCAATATAGGCAGGGGTTGGGAAACCTGCAATTCATCCTAGAAATGGGACAGAACAGGATGGGTTGGGGGAGGTGTGAAAATGGTGGAAGGTGGCAAGTCATTAATAGGGAGTTTCTTTGTCCTGTAAAAAGATTGCTGGTTTTTTCTCTTTTTTTCTGACATGTTTTTTGGCTATTTTAAAATACATGATCTGTTTTAAAAGTCTCTGCTGCTGCTAGAACCTATTATAAATGATTACTAGAAGGAGAATTGTTCTCTCAAAAAGTTTACAGTAATGCTCCGTAAGCTCAGATTTGTCTTTCCTGAATTTGGATTACTATTAAAAGTTGAATCTTGCCCATTTAGAAAAACAGACAAAATCCCAAAACCTTCAAGAAATAATATTTTTTTTAAAACTCCAATGGGATTTGTTAAATATTAATTTTTTCTTTATCTAATAGACTGTTCTAGTAATGATTTTTAAGTGAGAGAGTAATCAACAACCAGGAATTCATATTTTCTTCTGAATTACTATTTTTGTATGAAAGTATAGATGTTTTATTTGTAATAAAATAAACTCTTCAATCACATTTCTTTGGCCTGAAACCTGAGTTCCTGAGCAGTTCTCTCCTTCAAAAAGTTACAGCTATTGCTATAGATGAGACAAAATTACTTTAGTCCCCATTCTGATTATTCTTGAAATCTATTTTTCCATGCTAAAACAAGAAGATTACACTAGAAGTTGTACTTAGGTCTAGTTATTGTAATTTTCTAGTCTTGAGGCCATAAATGTGGAGATAGACTGGACATGAAGAGGGGAAAAAGCAAATTTGGGGTATTTGCTGAACTTCCAAAAAATTATTTTGGGCTCCTCTCCTTTTACACTTAATAGTCTATATGCACTTGTATTGTCCACCCTTCCATCTGCCCTTCCAGTAGTCTAGTCAATGTATTAAATTAATTTCTGGGCTTATATGATTTTTTTTTTTTTTTTTTGCTTCTAACATTTTATTTCCCTCCTTGTTGGTGAAATTCTCATCCTCTTTTACTCCCGCCTACAGTCGGGCATTTAAGCACATATTTCTGTGCATGCAATCAGGATATATTTGTGTGAAATGATAGCAGAAATATATTTTTGAAGTGAGATGTAACCATTTATGAAGACGATTATGATGCTCACTTCGAGTGATAATGTATATGTATTGGAGTTGTCGTTATGGAATAGATTAGATGATTTCAGGATAATTTAATTTGAATATTAATTTTTTTTTGAAGGGTTGCATTGAATTCTTGGCATGTAAAGTTTTACAATTTTAAACTAAATTTTAGTTCTCTGGAGATAAGCTTTTTTATTTACCTAACCGTTGGTATTTTTGTGCATAGGATGGTGCCCTCTGGTGCTTCAGTATATTTTTGCATGTAAACACAAAAAGTCATCAATAAGACCTATTAAATACATGTTATTCATATTGTATTTCAGTTTTGAAAGTAAAAGCTTTAGGGAAGTTTTTTAAGATATAAAGTAAAAAAATGTTATTGTTTTCAATTGGAAAATGGTTGCATATCTGAAAATCCTCCTTCGTTATTTCTTGAGACTTCAGTTGAAATTTGTTGATGCTTGTTCTCCCTTCAGCCTACCTGGTAAGAAAGATCAAGGTAAAAATATCCCTATTGCAACAAAATGTACCAAGTGAACTCAGGCATTTTTCTCATTTAGGTCAGTATCTTGCCTGCTCCTAGTTTATTCTTCTTCCTTTTTCAAGTACTTTCTACACTATGTTCTTTTTACCTAGACTGGCATTAATATGACTCATCTAATAGCTGGAATGAGTAAAAAAAGACAAAAATGTCTCAGTTTATATACAGAGTTCTGGGAATATGGACAGATAACCTGCTACACCTGCTACCAGGAAAGTTGTTCAGCTCTGCTTATGCTCTTCATGGGTTCCCTGCTTACGCTTGTGGATTAGGAAAGAAATCAGTACCTGTCCTGTCACTGATTTGCCATACTGGTGGCTAAGTAGTCAGTCAGTCAAGTTAAAGTTCTCTCATTTCAGATTGAAAATTAAGATGATAACATTGTGTTGGTTTGGGTTTTTGGGTTCCAAAATCAAATATAAACTTCTGTCTCCAATGTTAGTGGTTTTCTCCTTTTTTTAGGTCCAGTCTGAAGACTCATACCAAGAAAAAAACTTTGTCGAAGTTTCATGGTATGAATCAACCACTAGTAGTCTATAGGCTCTTAGAGTTGAGTATATCAGAGGTTGAAAGCAGTTTTAATGAAAACTGATCATGTGTCTTTCAGTTTGACACAGTTCAAGTTTGTGCTGTATTTCAGACCATCAGCATCCACTTCAGGGGCCCATAAAGCAAAGAGGATCCTTGGGGCTCTTCGTTCAGAGGTGTATGTAAACAAAACCCGAAAGAACTGTGTATTGCACACGTAAAAATTCCTTTGGTATGCTAGGCACATTTGCTCCTTTTTATGACGCTTCCTACTGCTGGATGTGAAGCAATCTACAGTGAGAGATTCTTAGGGTAGACATAATTGCATGTCATTGTCATCTCCTGAAGAAATGGAGCTAGAAGGGTTACAACTTCACACTTGCTTTTGAACAGAACTCTGTGCGTGTTGTAAATTCAGTTAATTTTGTCTTGCAATTTTAAAGAATTATCTCTAGGACACTTTTAGGATTTCATGTCGGAGATACTGCAGTATTGGTGATTTGTCTGCCTGATAATTTAGCTCTCAGCAGTGGAGAGTTGTTATCAGCATGTCTTGCAGTATCATTATCTGTGGAAATGTACACTTTCAGATAATTATTAAGAGGTAGCAATTCTTTATTTAGGTAGGTGTAGGTATTCTTTGAAATAAGTGTATGTACGGAAAATGAGCTTCAGTATCATAAATAAACTATGATGTGTGATGTTCCCTAATAGGTAAATCAGGTGTGTATTGTCTCGGTTATGTTAGCAGATTTGAGAAAAAACCTAATTTCTCTCCATGGCCAATGATGGCCTGGCTCTCCAGTGTACACTTATATTTTCAAAAAGGCTGGTGTTTTAGGCCTGACATTCTGAAGCCCCTGAAACTGCATGTGTGAAGTGTCCTAAGGGAGTCAATAAAAGTGTTTATTCATCTTCTTCTCACGTAGATGAGAATGTTGTGATACAAAGTGTGAATTTCTTTTTTTTAAATACTCTGACGATACATTTCTGTAAAGGCAAGCAGTTCTGTCTCAGTTTTTTTCACTCGTATGCTGACGAGCGTTGATTTGTTGTTCCCACAAGGTGGAGCTGTTTACGTATGTAATTAACATGGAATTTATCCTACTAGTGCATCTTAGGGAGGTCTGTCGAAATACTGGATTAAATCACGGGTCACAGTTTTATCCTTGCAGAAAAGGGTACAAGGTATGCCACAAAATAGTAACTGTTATTTTAAGAAGGAAGGGTGATCTTGTGATAAAGGTTTTGGGAAAGTATTGCTTTCTTCCGCCTTACTTTGAACATTTATTCTCTATATTATTTTCAATTAAATATTGTGATAATACCCCTAAGATTAAAAAACAGTACTTTATTATAATTAACTTTAAGCATAAGCGGCCTTAATATTGAAGAAAACATAATAAATACGTATTTTTATAATAGTGAAAACTGTATTGCTAATGCTACATTGCATGTACTTCCAGAACTCCTGGCTGTGTTTTCTGGAATTTTTTGATAACATTTTAAAGAGAAATCTTCTGATTGCAAAGGATTTCCTTCTGTCAGTATTGTAAGAGCATGTCTGAAAGTGTTAGCACATATGTGAAATGGATCAAAAGTTTTCAAGGCAGCTTGGGTACTCCTGAAACATCATGCAATAACTAAGTCCAAAAACACAGTGCATTGCTACCATCAAAGAAAGTTTGGTGGTACAAACTCAAGTATGGAGCTCCTCTTGTACCATCTTTTTGCAGTCTCATTCCTATTTTAGTTATATTTTCTTTACTGAGTTTTACTGCTCTTTTCATTTATGCTTACGTGACACAATTTACAGCTTGGGTACATGATGATAGATAAAAGTCCCCAGTCTTTCTGATAATGATGGTCCTTTCTCACTTCTCTTTGAGAACACTGGGAGGAGACACCTAAACTTGGAGGCTTCTTCCATCCTTAAACAAAAAGGCTAAAGAAAGGAGTAATAAATTGAACTTTCTTTTCTGTGTACGTTTGGGTTTTGCGTTTGTTTTTTGTGTGTGTTTTTGTTTGGTTATGTTTTTGTTTTGTTTTTAGTTTTTGTTTTTGTTTGGGTTTTTGGTTGGTTGGTTTGGTTTTTTGTTTGGTTTTGTTGTTGTTTTATTTTCTTTAGCATGCAGTGCAGTATAAGTGGTGAGTCCAGCCCAATTTGAGGAGGGTCATGCTTGCCAGATATCTGTGAAGGCACTTTAATGCCTCTGGTCCTCCTAATCTTTTTTCTTCTCCAAGAACTCTGACATCAGACAGTTGGATGCCCCTGTGTGACCACCCTGTAGCTTCCAGCATCTCTGACCCTTTCCTTAATGGAGCAGCACTCACGTAACTGTAATGTGTATTTTGGAGTGATACCACATCAGTCATTGAACCTTTCACTCATCCCTTCCCCATTTCTGTACAGGTGGCAGTGCTGTGGTGTACGTGCTTGCCCCTGTGGCTTCTCATGCAGAACGTCAGGCTCCCTGATGAGGCCTCACTCAATGCCCACTGTGTCTTGCACCTTTCTTTCCTCCCAGCCCAGGATGCTGCTTCTCCCTTCAGCCAGCACTGGGTTCTGCATGTGGGTATTTCCCCTGCTGATGCAGGTCACTTTTGACCATGCACCACAGCCTTTTAAAGCTCAGTCATCCTGGGCAGCCTTGAGGGAGCCTTTTCAGGCAGTCTGACAGAAACCTCAGGAGGAGAGACTTATAGGCACACATTTGCTCTCTCCAGCTGTCATGTGGTGGTAAGAAATGGTGAGGGGTGAACCACTCTATGGGTCAACAATCTTATTTTTCCCCTGGTGCACTTTGGAGGAAAGAACCTGCTTTCATTACCATAGTCTTATTTTGCTATCATAAGCAAAAGGGGGTATTCTTGGAAAATTTTATTCAATAGATTTTTCCCCTGAAAAAGTATCTATAACAAGTGGATTATATGGAATTGGCTTTTCTTCCTTGAGCATGTAGGACAGTATATTGCCTTTCTTCTGTCACTTAAGTTCAGTTGCTTCTCTGCATGTATCATATGAGGTCAAAAGAAACTCAGAAAGTATAATCTTATTACAAGACTCTTTTCAATCTCTTCTGCATCCTTTTCTTCAGTGAAAGGTATGTTCCTGTCAGACACTGAGCTATAGGTTTGTTGTGCTGATGATGAGCTCAGACCTCATCAAAGCCCAGATGTCTGGTTAGAAAAGAGAGTCTTGAAGAATATGGGAAATCACACTTCTCCAAGAAGACTGGGAGGGAAGTCCTTCTTGCTACTCAAGAGTTTTGGAGACTTTGACTCATGGTTGCCTGGGTCTTGAACTTAAGACTATACTTCTGCAAATAACACTGAAACACTTGGAATTTCAGCCTTTTCTTTTCTGCATGTTAACATTTTTTAATTTTTATTTTTTTCTAAATAATTTTCTCCCTATAAATATCTGGAGAAAACTTTATAATTGTGAAAGGAAATTAGAAGCTAAAAAAGCAATTTAAAGATTTTTGATCACTTTTTTTTAACACTTGTAGTTTGCAGTACAAATGTGTTTGTGTATGTATCATTAAATCATCCTCATATTGCTACTCTCATTCTATGTGAAAAGCTACTTCAAAACTACCAGTCTTTGCTCCTTTTGCTGTATCAAATTATTAATAATTTTTTGGAACTGTCTGTGCCTTGCCTTTGTTGGGAGACTCCATACCTTTGCTTTTGGTACAGTTCTATGTAAAACCTCTTCTCTTGCTTACTCTGCCAAAGTCTAAAGCTTTAAATTGCTCTGTGTCCCCATTGCTCCTTCTCATGCATGAGCATCTTTCCATGCAGATTTCTGTTTCTGATGCTGCTTAACAAACTACACCAGTAATTTCTCCCATGTTTTCTGCTGGAGTTTTCTATATGAACTATTCAAGGATAAGTAAAATAAGGAGGAAGACCTGATTCTAGCCTTTCCTGACAGTTAGGTGCTGTGGAGGAGACAGCTTTGGGTGTGTGCATGTCATGGTTTTGCCCTCGGAGCCGTTGGGCAGGGTTGGGCAGGGCGGGAGGGGACGGAGCCTTGAGGATTGCCTTTGCCAGGGGTCCGGCTGCTGATGCTCAATGCTCCGGTCATTGTGGCTGGAGGCATCCAACCCTGATTTAGTTGGGTAACTCTGCTGTTAGGAGTACCAGGAAAGCAGATTTGTATGTTTGCACTTCTTTATATTTAGCAAAGAGTGGAATTTGATGGAAAAGCGATCCATGCTATTTGAGGTGGTTCGGGAAACTGATTCTTTTGTAACCGTATTTGAGCATTAGGGCATAAATAACAGACCAGTGAGGCTCAGGTCAACCATGATGTAACTGGTTAAGCACCTGGATTAATGCCATAAGGGCTGGGTTTTGCACCATCAGTTCTCAATTTTGTGCCATCTTTTTTTTAAATGCTGTTTTGATGGAGTGGATCCACCAAAGGATGCCACTAACATCAAGTTTGTTTCTTTTTATTTTCTTGTTAAGAGAGATAGGTTTCAGTAAAGATTATTGCATACATGCTGTTTTCAACTGGGGAGAAAAGTCAACTTTTATTTTATTATTTGTATTTAATAGGTCTGTATATGATGACCAGCCAAATGCACATCAGAAGTTTATGGAAAAACTTGATGCCTGCATACGTAACCATGACAGGGAGATAGAAAAGATGTGCAATTTTCACCATCAGGGCTTCGTGGATGCTATCACAGAACTTCTTAAAGTTAGGGCTGATGCAGAAAAACTAAAGGTAAGGATCAAGTTTTTCAGAGTTTCATATATTACTGTCTTAGAATCTAAAAGAAGGAACTGGACTTTTCTACTGGAGATTAATTTAGTGTTTATCACATGCATTCTGATGTTTGCAGCAATTTTTTAGAAGTGAATTGAACAGGATTTGTGATTAGACCCACGTTGCCTAATACAGTAATTTATATTTACAAAGCTGAATATTCTATTACATCTCATTTTGATTTTTTTAATGTATGTTTTCAGAAAATGCTACCAAATTAATTTGCGTGTTTTTAAACGCTTTCTCAGAAGGTGAAGAGCAACAAGTGATGAACACAGTATTTCTTAAATAGGTCTTTTCCTAATCATTTGTTTATATGTCAGACCTTAGAAGAATAGAAAGTCCTTATTAGAAAACTAAAAATACTACAATTATGCGTGGAAATAAAACCCTCTTCTTTACTTTGTAATGAGCAGGAGAGTAGGTGATGTTAGTAGTTTTCATGAGATAGGAGAACCAAGATTTCCTCACACACCAGAATGCAGAATAGTGAATTATGAGATCCGTCCCTTTTAGCTCTCCTTACACTTTTGAGAGCAAAATATGCACACCAGACAGAATGAGCATAGTTCATCAGAGGTTATGATTAGAAGACCATTATATAAAGGATATTCAGATAACAAGAGACCAAATACAGCATCAATGAGGTCATTGAGCATCTTTGTTCAGAAATTAATGAGATTTTTAATAAACTAGAATGTGCTTCCTTATTATGATGACCTAATGAGTCACTTACTATGTGGGAAAATCTGAGGTTGAGCTTTGCCTGCACCTGCAGCATTAAAATGTTGCTGTGGTTTGGAGATTTCCACGTTTGATGTTAATCAACCACCCAGTGTTTGCATTCAGCAAAGTATGAATGTTTAATTACCATAAAATGCAATCACCATTTCTTACAGACAATGAATGGCCCATAGAGCTCATTGAGGTTATCAAAAAGGGACCAGTGGTCAATTGGGTCAATGATTTGAATTGTTTGACAGACCTACAGAAACAAGGAAAGTTCAAAAATCCCAAGTAAATTTGAGAAGTTTGCCACAGAATCTGTTGGAAAGAACTGTCATAAGTAATTGAATTTAACAAAAGCCCTTTGCGATCAAAAGTTCAAGTTCAAGCTGTAGAGTTAATTTGAATTTGCATTTCTTTGTTCTAAGTTTCTCAGGAAGCATGATCTGATTACAAGGGTGAGCAGTCACATCAGGGCAATATATGCATATTTGTCTAACAAAGGTGAAATTATTTTTAAGGTCCAAGTTACTGATACCAACCGAAGGCTTCAGGATGCTGGGAAAGAGGTGAGAAAATGGTGCTTCCTATATGGGCATTATGAGTATTTGTTGCAAAATAAATTTATTTGCATAATTTAAGTGTGATTTTCTTTCCTTTTTTTTTTTTTTTTTTTTTTTTTTAAAAACCAAACCTTTAAGGTGATAGCCCAAACAGAGGAAATAATCCGATGTAGAGTTCAACAGCGGAATATTACAACAGTTGTGGAAAAACTACAGTTATGTCTTCCAGGTGAGTGACCTATAGCTAAATATAATGGCAAATTAAATAAAGTAAGTCACAATAGCCAAAAGGAAGAGTCTTCTATTTTTTCTAAGTTCTGGTCCTGTAACATCCAATTTAATGAAAAAATGAATAGGTTTTTAAAAGATGTGGCCATATGGGTTCCATGTCTTTTGCAATATTTGACACAGAGCAATTGTGACAATGTCAGAAGACAGTGAGACATTTAAATGGTGCAAACAATGTAGCCACATACAGCTTTGGATGAACTAATATTTTTAATATGGTAAACAATTAATTTGTTGCTTGAGAGGGTGGGTTGTAATGTTTGAATACTGGGGAAAATTCTAATGATGCTCTTTCAACATCGTACATTTAGCTCTGTGTCACTGCAGATGTTTTGAAATAAAACAAAAGGGCTCTAAATGTTGTTTCAGGAAGGTAATATTGTAGGATTGCACACAGCTCCATAAGGGTTTTATCCTGTTTGTCATATTGGTGTAAAGTAGATTTGAGAATTTTTCTTTGTGGAGTCTTCTTGTTGACGTGTTCTGAGTACAGTAGGTGGTACTGTTGCCTTTTTATGTAGATGGGCCATGGACTGGTAATGCAGATCAGGTTATGGCATGTAGTAAGTCAATGAATGTGCTTGATATGTATAGTGTTGACTGTTTTATTAATCTTAAATCTCTTTCATTCAAAAGCTGTTAAGAGTGCCGTTATTTTTTTCTTTTTTGGCTGCATTCTAGAATATTTTTTTGCTAGGTTTATCACATTTATGCTACAGTAGGAATTAAATAAGGTAAATATAGCACATCCTTTTCTATATCTAATTTTGTCCTTTACAGTATGTATTTTCCTCTTTTATTAACTAAAGCCACAGTTAGACTTACAAGTTAATCTGCTTGCTTTTATGCAGTGCTGGAAATGTACAGCAAACTAAAAGAACAGATGAGTGTAAAAAGGTGAGTAAACTTATTTCTATGCAAAAAAAATGTAACATTTGTAAGTAGACAGAATAGCAAACACTTATGTAGACAAGTAAGTGTTCTTAGTCTGTAGCTTGGTATATGTGTAGTCTTTGTTTCCTAATACTGGTCTGTATTTCAAGAATATTTGAAAATGTTGTATTAAAGAACTTCTAGGCCCTTAGTGATTGCCATGAAAAATAATGGTTACTTAAATGGGTATGACGTGTAGTAAAATTATGATTATAAAATGTGAAATAAAGTTTACTGGTTTTTATTACTTAAAGCAGTTTAAGAAGTGAGAAGAATAAGATCCTTAGAGACTAAAGGTCTTTTACAGTACATTAATTTGTCATGATATATTTAAATTAAACACTTAATGCCAGAAGAAAGGACATTTTACTCCTTATACCTTTCTTTAGACCTATGTGGTTTTTCTATGCTTTTTGTGTAAATGGGACTATGAGAATGAAGTACAGATAATGTGTTGTTTGGGGTTTTTCCCGCTGTGACAAATTGACTTGTTAAAAAGAATTAAAACTATAATTAAAAATTAATTTCTAGGATAGTAGTTTATAACTGGTACATGACCAGCTGCTCCTTCCTATTGTGTCTCCACTTTGCATTTTCTCAGGGAGCCACTCACTGCTGCTGCAGTCCCAGTATCCCCAGTTCTCCCTCCCTCCATGGCAGCTTTGGCTGCCCCTGCCCCCTGCTTTAGCTGCATCCTGTCCCACTGGGGCTACTGCCTGCACCTTGCACACCCACCCCAGCAATACCACTGCTGCTGTTTCTTCTTCATGATTTCCATGTCATCACTGCCACCGTGATCCCTGCCTGCTTTTCACAGTGCCTCAGTCACACTGATGCTCTGAGCCTGCCCTTTCTGGGTTCCTGCTTGTTGGCGGTGCCTCTTTGTGCACTTGGCAGCACTGCAGAGAGCTCCTGCTGACAAGTCTGTCTGGACAGGACTGTTTCCATTTGGAACTAGCTGTGCACAGTCAGTTGTCTGCAGGGCTGCTATGTAATACAGATTTACTTTTGGAGTGTTTGTCTGGATTTAGGTTTCTGAGTAGCCAGCACCTCCTACCATACTGTTGGACATCCGAAAACCCTCAAGAGCAGCCACTGTGTGAGCAGTCAGCTCTCAAAGTGTGTGTGCAGATGTGTCCAAAATGCTTCAGATTAACTGTACACATCAGATCTATGAACATTGCAGCAAATCTGATGCATCTTTGACAGTGATATATGTGCTACATGATACCTATGCGTGTTTGCTCTCTGGGAGGTCTTCTACAGAAATACAAAAGCTTTAAGAATGACCTTACAGCTATGGCACAATGGTGTCTCTTATTACAATTAGAACTTGCTATATGTGAACCAGTGTGGTAGATCTCATCAGCTTGACTACTATACGATGTTACCTCTGAATAGGACACTGGTTTAGCATCTGCTTAGAGTAGCTGGCACCTGGTAGTGGTAGTAGTAGTAGCATGTTGTTGCAGTGTTCATGGAATAGCTCTCCAAAAAGATGTGAACAGTCCCCTTGCTACTCGAGTCAGAGATCAGACTTAAGAGTGTGCTGTCTGAATCACACCACTTTCCTCTGCAAGGTCTTCTGTGGTTAATGCTACACTTAGTGTCCTGAAAATATTGAAAGTGGGTTCAATGCCTGCATTCTGCCCTACCCTTGCTCTGTCAGTCAGGGCAAGCAGCATCCTGGTTTTAGAATTGCAAGGGAAGTTGTAGTTCCTAATGTCATCATGTAAAGATAATTTAGGTGAGATAAAATTGGTGGTGGTTTTTAGCATTTTGACTCTGTATTTGCTAGTGCTTTTGTAGAGTCCACTGATGGTTGATGTGCTTTCCAAGAAATCATCAGTACTCTTCAAATCTTGAAGACTTGTATCTGATAATTTTTCTGTGGAAGTTGTTGCCAGACAGGAAGTCTTAAAAGTCAAAAGGACTCCTGAATTGAGGGGTTTGGACATGTTATTGTCATACCATAAAGAGATCTAAAGGAGAGGGGAGATGCCATAGCTTTGATGTACCTTGAAATGACATGGAGTGCAGAAGGCTCAGACTCAGCTGCAGGCTACTGCTGCAGCTCAGATAACTCTTTCATTAGCTACACTACAGTTACTATTTTACTATAGTAACTACAGTTACTATTTTGCCTGTGACTTTACAATTCCCTATAATACAGCCTACAGGTGGCTGTCCCATGGAACTTGCAGGTAATTCAACTGGTAATTTCCTTGTGGCTTGGCAGAGTGCATGTATTCTGGCCTTTATCACTACTAAAAGATTGAGCAACAGCAAGAACATCCATAGTGTCAGTGCAAAGACCTGACGGTTGATGTATGCACATACAAGGGATTTCAAAATTGATCTTCCTAAGTTTTGCTGTGAAACTTTTTTGTGGAAGAGTCAGAGAGAGTAGCAGTCACAATCTGAGACATAACAAAGCAATGAGAAATGTTTATTTTAGGCAAAGATTTCTCATAAACCTTCACTGAGGTTTGTTAATGCAGCAAATCTTTCACTTTTTTTATAAAAAGACATCTTGACTTTCTCTGTTTGCAGCCTTTTAGAACATATTTTCATTATTCCATTGTCTTAGAGTCTTGCACCATGAATAAAACTCTCATAATGTTATGTATATAATGAATATAAGGGAAAGCAAAAGTATGGATATTATATATGTTTGGGAGATAGTTATTACAGGAAAAAGATTGGGATTTAATTTCCTTTTTCTGTGGCAGACCTCTTTTAAGATAATGCAGGATTTTGGATCTGGAATATATATTGGTTTGTGCAGGTAGAATGGAGGTTTACAGAGAAGTCCAAAAAGTCATCTATTGATAGCAACTTTTGGTCCTTTACCAACATGAGTAACGTTTGAACTGATGAGCTAGAGGTGAAAGGCTCTGTATCCTATTTATCTGTCTCCTGAGCCATGGATAACACAAGTTGACAAGAACTGTAGTAGTGAGAGGAAGTAACTGCAGAATCTGCTCTAAACAGACACAGTTGGCTGGGAAGAGCTACAGAGGGTTTAAAGTCTTAGCTGAAGAAGCACAAAGGAGAAGTGTGGTTTCTTTGCTGCTCTCCCAGCTGCCTAGTGGGGGCTATGCACTTACTCAAGCTTGAATTTTGAGTCAGAGATAAGGTCATCACACATTTCATACAGCTCTGTTACCATGTGTTTGGATTTTGATATGTGTCTTGAGAGGCAGGTCTCAGCTGCTTCAAGTGATTGTGGTCTAATTGGAAATAGTTAGAACTGGTGTTCTTGCAAGTCTTTTCCCACAGTAAATACTACAATAAACCCAAACCCATCATAAATGGAAATAATTCAATAAGTCAGTCTGCTAAGGTTGTTGCTGAATCTTCTTAAATCTTTTGTGAGATGGACTGAAGAACAAGTGTAGTGTTTCAGAGTGAGCTTTTCTTTGGATTTGTTTTTTGACCTTGTTACAAGCTTTTTTCCAAACTGTGGGAAAGGCAGAGTTGATTAGTTATTTAGGTTACTAAAACTCACTTGAAACAGTCATTCATCCTTTCTCTGCATAAATCTTCCAAATATCCAAATAAACCTTAAGACTTAAGGGTGGCAAATATGAAAAATTAATAATTGGTATAATTTGGTTCTTCCCATGCTGGTATGGAAGATATCAGATTTTGATTTTGATTTTTTAAATTTGATTTTGTTTTTCTGCATTATTTTGGAACAGTGTCAGAATGAAGCACTAGACTTTACCAGCAGCAAATCAATACTTCCCAGAGCTACCATGGATCTGGCAAAAAACCCCATTAGAATTTATATGATGGGGCTATTTGATACTGAAATGTCAGCTGCTTTCTTTGTCACCATTCTCAAGCATTGTTAGTTTGATAATTTCACTTTCTAAAAAAATTTCCTACATCATTATTGACAAAAAAGATATTCCACATGTCTTGTTTTTTCCACACAGCAGCTCTTTAATCTGATTTTCAGAAGTACTGAGCCTTTGATTTACTTTACAGGAGTTTCAGAGTTAGTAGTGCCTCTATCTCAGGTCATGGTCCTTTGGGCAGCTGATGAAATTTGTATGCTGGGAAAGTTTATAACTTAGGTTTAAAGTTGGTAAGGCAACTGGATTTAAAAACAAAATAAATATTTGTGGTAAAAGGATTTCAATTGCAATTTCTACATGTCACCCTCAGGATCCCCCTGAATATGATTTTTCTGTAGCATTATCGAAAATTCCCAAGGAACTCCCTTAATTGTGTTTGGTAGCAAAGTTTTAGGTATTTACTCAGTGGAAATGTAATAAGCAAGACTATACAGTATTCCTCTAGGGGAAACAGGAAAGTTGAAGAATACAGCTATTTTTTCTTTGTAAACTAGGTTTGTTTCCTTAATTAAAATAAAATGACGATTTTGTCTCTCGTTTTTTTTTTTCGGCAGGAAATTTTGGGATATAACTACATGTTTTTTTACTTAATAAGCTTGTGTACAAGTGAATTATTCTCAGTAAAATTCAGTCATTTAAAGCATAAAAGAATACTTCATGTACGTGAAAGTAATGATAATTTTATTTTAATTTTGGTATTTTTGTGAACTGACGTTTCATATTCTGTACAGACCTGACTCTTCTGTGCTTGGGGCATTTTGCAAAGAATAAGATGATGCAAAACACTGATATTAATTTTTTGCGGGGGAGGGTGGCTGTTTCTTTGTTGTGATGTTTTTTAAATTTGCTTTTGTGTTGTGTGTTGGTTTTTTCTTTCCTGGTTCTTGCTGGTATTAGAAGGTTCCATTTTTTTATTGTTTGGAGATTTTAGTAAAATCCACTGTGCAAAATCCACAGTTTTCTTGTTCTGGTGTCGAAATGGATCAGTTCTGACCCATATTGGTGTTTCAAACTTGTGTCTTCAGTTAGAAAAAATTACAGATTTTGCATCGAGGATCATATTCTCATAAGATCAGCTCAGAAGGACAGAAGAATGCTATATTATATGAAAAATAACTTTGAAGATACTTCTTTAATTCATTTGTCGTCAAATGGGCAATCTTCACCTTATATGATTGATAATACATGCTGGGAACTAATAATATTTTCAAAACCTTCAGCATTGAGTTAAATCTATGGAAAGTTTTAAAATCTAAATACGTAAATACATCATTTTAGAAATGATATGCAAAACTTTTCGGTTTAAATCCTGACCTGTAGATGACCTTCAAATTAATAAGACTTCAGTGCTTTATCAGAACAGATGTTAAAAGGGCAAGGTCCTGAGCACCATATATGTATAATTAGTAAGGGACTCTAGAATGGATTTAGAGTGGATTATGTTAATTCTGATCTTAGAGCCAGCAGTCAAAAACCTTCCAGATGAACTAACAGTGTTCTGATAAGCTGATCTGTATAATTTAAATAAAAACCTTTTATACGATTTTGATGCTATTATGGTTTTATTCCCCAGAAGTCTCACCATGTGGCACTCTTGGCCGTTTTCTATTTAGAAAAACAAAACCCACACACATAAACCCCCCAGACCTTTTCTTATGTGCAACATTCCCATCACCTTATGTATATTTTATATAAACCAAGCATATAACAAACAAAAGCTCCTAATTTACACTTGAAACCTCTTTATTTGCAGTCTTCTGAAAGCAGCTCTGTTTTGGAATAAAAGAGAAGATTTTTCCCATCCTCCAGCTGTGCTGATTTGTTAACTTAGAAATGTCTTGATTAAGAAGATTCAAAACACAGTCTTAATTTCAGAATTGAACAAGAGGTCATGCCTCTAGTGTTAGTAATTTGTTATTGCTTGTCCACTGAAGGAAACCAGAAACTTGGATTACAATTTTTGAAAGTGTTTACTCAGTATATTTACAAAGTAATGTCCAGAAACTAAAGAACCGTAAAGGACACTTTTCTAGGTTTTCTCATTTGAAGAGATTTTCCTCATATTCAGCTTTTTCCCTCAAAATTATTGGGTAATTTTTCAAAACAGATGATACTGGACTTTAAGGAAGAAAAAGGAATTAAAATTATGGAAGAAAAGCTGAAAATGGGTTAAGGATATTACTCCATATCTGTGGAAAGAAAGGGTTGGAACTAGCAGCAAGTTAACTCCATCTGATCTGAGTGTTTCTGCTTTTCCCATTTAAGATGAAGGTAGAAGGCATTGGTTTACGTTATTCTGTTCTAATTGGACAAACAAAATTCATTTTCCCAACTCCCTCCAGGGCTGAGTTGCTGGTAAGAATGCTCCATAAAGGGAAATTATTGTCACATCTGCAATTGACTGCTGTCCTACTCGTGTTTAGCCTGGTTCCCGTGTGTCCCTTTAAACTGTGGTTGAGATCACAGGTTTGTTGATTATAGTACTTGGTTAATTCAATGCAGTTGTTTTCTTGGTGGGGTAGACTGCATTTTGTCAGAAGAGTTAATAGGTTTGTGGTTTACAGCAAAGTATGATATACTGCTGGATAAGAGCATTGGTCAGGATAGGTGTATATGTGTCTTTTCTAAGGATGGTGGAAAGAGGATGGGTGTAGGTATGTGTGTGTGTGTGTTCACATGTACCTGAAGAAGGCAGATACCTTCAGGCATACTTTTTCAAGATTCTTTTCATTGTTCAGTGCACGTACTGCAATACTGGATGATTGGCAGTTTATGTTTCAGAAAAAATCCCAAATCATAAAAAAACCTTAATCAGTTTAGTGTAGAAGGGAAGATAATGGTTATGACTTCAGTGTCTCCATTCTGCAGGATGCTCCATGTGGTACTGGGACTACTGATGAGAACAGTTAATACTATAGGAGCCTACTTAAAGTTTTGACTTGGCTGAATCACTCTGGCACTTCACTGGGTTTTTTTTCAAACTAAGGCATTATATGGATGACCTTTTGATTGTTAATTTTTCTAATAATAGAGTAAATTAATTAGATGCATATTGATTCCATGTGTGATATTGATATATATATATTTTTGAAAAATTATTTTACCAACTTTTTATAAGAAGCTATGTAATGTTATTTTAATCTCTTTGTAGATACTATTCTGCTTTGAAAACAATGGAGCAGCTAGAAAATCTGTATCTTCCTAGAGTTAGCCAATACCGCTTTTGCCAGATAATGATAGAAAATCTTCCAAAACTGCGTGAAGAAATAAAAGAGATATCCATGTCAGATCTGAAGGATTTCTTAGAGAGTATTCGAAAGCATTCTGACAGAATTGGGGAAACTGCCATGAAACAGGTAAGCCAGCTGAACAGAATGACTTCAGTCCTGTTTTTTACTGAAAATTTCAGTTTCATTAGTCTCAAATTATCCCAGAGGGTTTGTTCAAAGATTACAGTCATCCCACAGACCTCTGAGTAAAGATGGAGAGCTGTGAAATGCAAACATGTTGTGTGGTTTTTATCAGTGTCCTAGACAAGAAGTAGTTTCCTCCCTGAGAAAGGAAGGAGAGATGCTGTATATCTCAGGTTTCAAGAAATTATGACGTAGTTTGAGTAGTCAGCTCCTGGATAGTCTGTATCTCAGCAGCTACTGCACCAAAACAAAGAGCAGCCTACCTGGCTGGCTGGCCAGGATGAATTAGACAAAAGAAGTGTTGAGATAACTCCTAGTTCTCTCTAAAGTGCTACTCATACAGAAGACTGAAGTAAGAGCCAGAAAGAGACTGAAACAGCTGGAGGCCTTGCCTGCTTCATCACAAAATAATCTGCCACTTCAGAGCACTACTACTAGGCAAGGTTTAAAGAAGTTAATGCTTCTGAAATTTTTTCGGAGAGCAATAACATTTTCATTTGACTTCTTGTTGACAGAATTCAGGTTGGGTTGCCATTTTGTCATCTAAGGTTCTTATAAAATGCAGCATTGATTATTATAAATGAAATAGTTGCAAGGTTATGCTGTGCTGCCTTCAGTAGTAAGGGCAATATAGTGCCTTTGACTTCTGCAGCTGATTGCTCACTTAGACTTAGCTGAAGACAGCAAAAAAGTATCTGAGAACTCATATACCTGTACTTCATTTAAATATTGATTCTCTGCAATTTATGATCAGGAAAATTACAGATGGATATTTTTAAATTTTTCTGCCTTTAAAATTTTATTCTGGGGATTAGGGAAAAGTTATGCGGGATTCACTATTGAATTCATTTTTCATCTCAAACTGATTAAAGGCAAAATCACTGGTGTAGGCTGAGGGTGTGCGTGCACCTTGCAGTTATACTGATGTATATTCAGTTGCACCACCTGTTTTTCATGTCCTAGCATATACTCATCAGTGATGAAATTTAAATTGCATGCCTCTTAATTGATTCTACTCTTAAAACAGGCACAGCAGCAGAAAACCTTTAGTACTGCTCTTCAGAAGCAGAATAATGTAAACTATGGTCGGAATATGCATTTAGGGAGAAACAGGATTTTGGAATCCAAGAATGAAATCACATTGAAGCGAACATTTGAAGATGAGGATGAACATGAAGAAGAGGTAATTTTGTACTAAATCAGTTCATCTTATTTAAAGTGAATTTTGTAGGTTTATTGAACAAAACTTACTGTCTTTACACTGTCTTTAGATGCTTAACGTTAGTTGGAAAGATACACAGAAAACACCTTCAAGGTGTACCAGTTCAGATCAGCATTTTAGGGTGAAAAATCAGTGCTAAAATATTAGTGGTATTAATGCTAGCTTTAGCATTATGTTTGAGGACATTCAGTTGGACAGGACTTGCAGTTATTCTGGAATTCAGTTGCAATATACATCATACATTACCTGCCCACTGTTAGTGTTATGTGGCCCACTAGAATATTCCGATGCTGCTAAATCCTGCATTTTGGTGTTGAGGTCTTCATCTTAGGTAAGAACTCTTTCATCTGTCAAATACTCAGTATTCCTAAATTGAATACAACAGTGAGTATTTAAACCTTTATATCTGATGCTCTGGAAACACAGAGAAAGAAGTGTGGTATTGTGTGGTAACACAAATAAAATTTATGAATGTAATGCAAAAGGAGAGATTGGAGTAATTGTTTTACTGTTTTCTGATAGAAACTATCCATTTTTGAGTCCTTATTACATAGACAAGTTCTGTAGGTAATGCATCCCATTTTGCAGATTACATGCTTATTATCTTTTATATACTCTTCTTTTTCTTTCCCTTTTTCAGGTTTTAACTGCCCAAGATCTTGTGGACTTTTCTCCGGTCTATAGGTGTTTGCACATCTACTCAGTTTTGGTATGTATTAGGGTGACCTCAAAAAGAGATTTAAATTTTTGAAGTTGCATATTCGTATTTCACATTGTTCATACTCTTAATAGTTCCCAAACAGGCCAGTATATTACTG
>VZTT01012958.1:4758-28355 GCA_013400855.1 Buphagus erythrorhynchus | reverse complement strand
TTATTACCTCTGTTGTTGCTATTCTACCTTATTCCTGAGACAAGTGGGAAAATTGTGTCTGAAAACTGTCTTTAAACCCTGGGCTTCTAGATTGGACATCTTTAATGAATACTGGACGCGTTCCACTGCTGTGCACTGCTGTCTGGGTCTCAGCTTATTAGATACTGTTTTGAAATCCATAATTATAACCAGGTTTGCGATGGGTCACATGCCTCTGTAAACAAAAATTTCTGTCATCCTGGTATAGCCGCTATTTCGGAGGAAATCAACTTATTCAAAACTAGCATTTGAATACTTTTAGCTTTACTTGTTTTGGCCTTCCTTACCTAAGGTGTGAAAAATGGCAATTTCTGTATTTCTGGGAAATTAATTTTCAATGTTGACTTTGGGCCAGTAACCCGAAGTGCTAACATAGTCCATATGTCTGACTAGTGAAGGTTGACTGAAAAGTATGAAACTTCTAGCAAAAGTCCATTTTTCCTGCTCCTTTTGGTAAATTGCAGGATTCCATTATACTGACGATAATTCACAGTTATTCCAGCCGGAGCACTGATCTCAGTGAAGCTGGGATGAAGGTAAAATGCATGGAATTTGTTCTCTATAGGTGCTGCTTTTCATGCTGAGCAAAAGCTCAGTATTTATAATTTGCTCTCCTGTAAGAATTTGCCATCTTTCCGCCCCTCTCTTATGACTGTAATTCCTGCCTCGTATTTTCTTTTTAAACTCTCTCTCATTTTAATATACATTTTGTATTTTCTTTCAATAAATGCTGTCACACAGCTCTTCTACTTCCTTTATTGAGAA
This sequence comes from Buphagus erythrorhynchus, assembly GCA_013400855.1. Lineage (NCBI taxonomy): Eukaryota > Metazoa > Chordata > Aves > Passeriformes > Sturnidae > Buphagus > Buphagus erythrorhynchus. The sequence continues at coordinate 27,551 of VZTT01012958.1, read as the reverse complement.
AACACTCATACGATGGTGGAAAAAAATTGGGAGGGAGGGAGAAACAGAGAAAGGAAACAGAAATCATAACCAAAAAGTTTGCACTGATTATTGAAATAGTCAGCGTTCCCTCGGGCTGAAAGAAAGGGAAAGGCACTTTTTACAATGTCTTGGAATATTTTTTTTCTGCACAATTCTGACTTTTCAGCACATATTCGTGCTACAGCGAGAGAGACGGAAAGAAAACAAAAAGGATTCAGAGGTTTTACAGTAAGTTTTTTCATTATCTTCCATTGTGTGACACTTGCTAGTAAAACGTCCCAGGGAATATTAATGTTGAGTTTTTTAAGCTATAATTTTAAATACTCTTTGTGTAAAATTATTTAGCAAGCACATTATTTAGTACTAATATTTTCTACTCCTCTGCAAAAAATTTGTAGCTTAAGTCACAGTGACACTTTTAATGTAAAGTCATTTCAATATTTACTACCATGTTATTACTAGTGGGAGATATTTATGTATTTGTAGAAGACTTCAGTAAGCCTCAGGTCTGCTCTTCAGTGAGGTATTTAAAGACAGAAAAGAAACAAATAAAGACAGTGAAAGATTCCAGTCAAAAGCTTCTGTATAGTCAGGAGGGACTTCATGCAAATATGGAATGTTTTGTTGGGTTAAAACACCAATTATAATCAGAGAACTGCAATATTTTAAGATATTCTGCCTATCAGAGACTGTTGTTTTGGGTTTTTTAAAATTACTTAAATTCAGATTAAATTGAAATCAGTCTTAGGATTCATATTTGTTTCACTAGCCTTTGAATCTTGTCAAAACAAGTCACTGACAAAAGCTCTTTCAGATTTCAGAGAGCACAAAGGGTTGATGCTGTTGCAGTGGCAGCTGCAGAGGTGATCTGTGGACAATTGACAGGGCAGAATTAGGTCCAAAGTTGCAGAGGGCGAGGATGCAGCAGTTTTCTCCTCCACACGAAGGTATTGGGTACTGTTTGAAAAATTTATTGTATTGCTCTAAGAAACTAAAATTATGTCATTTAAAATGTTGATTGATGTTAAGGTATAAGTGGCATTAAATTCTTGAGTTCTCTTTACCAAAAAAATGACAAAGGCTTCCCCCTATGATTGCCAAATGACTACTTGAATTTGCAGTTGTAGCATATTTCTCCTCTAAAACTGCTACCAATCTTCCAAATACAGGCAATAACTACATATGGACATGTTTAGCAAATCAGAAGGAGTAGACTGATTGCTGGGAAATGTTTTGTTTCCAATTATTTTCTCTGTAAAATCTAGAATCTCAGATAAACAGTAGCAAAATCCCAGTGGTTTATCTGTAAGTATACACTGACTTAGAAATGCCATTAAAATTGCTTGTTTGAAAACCCCTAGCAGAGAAAACTGAAAGCAAAAATCTCTTCGTATTGATCTGCTTTAGGGATGCATTTAAGCATTTCAGGATGGAGTGCCATGGGCAGTAAAATATTTAGGACCACTTCCATCTTTACCCTGCATTTTACCTCGATTTCTTTTATCCTCTTTCCCAATAAATGAACCTGATTTTTTGTCCTGCCAATGTACCTTTCTCATGTCCAGTACATAGCTAAATCTTGCTAAATCAGCTCCTGATGTGCCAGCCAATTCTGATAGGGGAGGCTGAGAGAGACACCATTACTTCTTATTTCTAATGCGTTTCTTAATTTGAAACTAGTCATTTTCTGTTGTGATGCTGACTCAGCAGTACATTTATTTCCAGAATTACTAAAACAACTTTCCTCTCAGAGCAGCAAGGGACCCATGAGTCACTGGTATAGAACAGCAAAACAGAAAGAGGCCTTTTTCCATCTTTTAATATTAAAAAAAAATAGAAGAAGTTCATAAAACAGTCCTAGGGAATTTCTGTGACATAAAAAAGTAGCAGTAGATCTCATTTCACAGACAGATTGAACACAACCATATTTAAATGGGGTTGCATCTTAAATATATAGCTTTCATTATTTTACATATGTTGCAAAACAAGATTTAGAGGGATCAATTTTTATTTGCTTATACCTACTTCACATATGTCAGAATCAATCATTTTTTCAGACAGATGTTTTTTTACACATATGCTGCAGTAAAGTGACATTTTTTACCTGTAAACTTTCTTTTGGTTCCCAGCATTTAATGACTGCTCTTTCCCATCCCCAAGATTTTGGAATCATTCATGTGCTATGTACAGGGTTCAGAGATTAAAAAATACAAGAGCATAATTTAATTTAAAAGCATATTTTTCAGGGGGTTGCTTTCCCATCTTTTGCTGAAAATACATAATCTCCCTTTCCATCATCATCGCAAACATTTTAGTAAAGAGCAGCAGAAGGCATGTTACTCTTCAGCTAATAAATCAGCACAAAAGCTTTGCTGAGATAGTTATATATTGATCAGCTTTTGTGCAGATTTGTACAGGTATAAGCACATACACAAATAGTTTGTATGCACAAAAGCAAATTTGTAAGCTGTTTTAAAAAAGGACTGTGTGTTTCCTACTATCGTGGTTCTCAGCTAAGAATTTTTACACCACTTTTTCTGGTCACCTCGAACTCTTTCTGAACTAAGGAGAAAGCTGGAAAGAGAATGTCTTTCTTAATGGGAGTAAAATTCTGTGGAACATCAACTGCACCAGAAACTTTTCATAGAAAGATAGAAACTGCTAGAGGAAGAAGACAGACTTTGCTAATGCTTTTAGGTATCACCAGCATCTCCCATATATGATACCCTGATTGGAATGGTGGATTAGCTCCTCCTTACTCCATGTCCACTCTGGAGTTCCTGAGGCTCTCTGGCATCTGTGGCACAGCACACTGAGGGCACATGAGCTCTCCTTGAGCTCAGGTTGGAGTGAGGGGCTCAGACTTCATGGCTTCAGCCTTTCCTCTCAGATCACACACTGTTCTTGCCTGTGAGGTCCCAGAGAAGTGGCTGCTCTCAGGACTGGCCTGTTCAGTGTGAGCATGAAGCCCCTCAGCAACCTGGAACATGAAGACATATATGATCCTTGTCATTCTCTCTTCCAGCTTGCTTTCTCCTTGCAGGATGCAACTGGAGACAAAAGAAGCTGAAGGTAGAGGAGACAAAACTCACTGACCAATTTTGAACTTCACAACACCCCCTTATTTGACATCCCTTCTCCCTGACTCCTTGCAGATTGTTACTCTGCTGATGCTCCAAGTGCTTCTGAACACCCAAACAGTGCTCCCACACAGTAACATTTAAATTTTTCTGTCGGTAGATATGAAAATTCTAGATTTTTGAGAGACCAAAAATAGCAATTGTTCAAGCATCCTCTTAGTCTGTGCAGTTACTCCTCACTAGGTCTGTGCTCCCTGTTCTTCAGTGACCTTATGAATATCATCCCAATTGGAGGTCTGGGGTCCCATACTAAAACTGCTCTAAGCAATTTGCCCAAGCTGCTCTCTGATTTTTTCAGCCTGCTTTCACAAGAGCTTTGTCGTGGCTTTCCATAGTACCACTCAGCTGGAATATTTCCAAATTTAGCAGCTCAGACCCTCAATTTGAAAAGATCTTTATATCCCTATGGTACTCTTCACATTCAGAATAAAATGTAGGTTTCAACTTTGTTTTTGCCACTAACATGTTATGTGATGTAAGGCAAAATATTGAATCCTGCCGTAGGTTTGTTGGGGTTTTTTTACAAATATGCTTTCCTACTCCAGTTTTATGTTACTAAGCTTATAAGATTTTAGTGTCAGAACAGAGTTTAACTGGGCATACACAGAGAAGAAAATGTTCAGATTTGCAACACATACTACTATAACTTGAATAAAAATACATCACTGCGTCCATTCCTTACATGTTTATTAACTGCACATTTTCTACACAAACTTTTACATTATACATTCACACAGTATCCTTCTCCACCACCTTTCCATTTTGACACTGTTTATACATTTAAACAATACATTTTTTAAAAAGTTCAAAAATAAATCAGATGTTCGCTGTTATCCCAGGGTATTGTGTTCATTTTCTAGTAAGTGTCTCTAGTGCACTGGGGTCCCTAATCAATGTAAATATTGTTTAAGATGAACATTGCAGTGGGCATACCATGGAGCCAGACCACCAGCAGAGCATTAAACAGGGACAGATGTGAATGCCAGGATAAAAATGAAGACATTCCTGAAGTGTAAGTATGTTACTTATAATGTATCTGTTTATAGGAAATGGTAATGGAAAAAACAAAACCAAAACTTCTGGAAAATAAGAATGTGAGTGAAAATAATTGTGTTGAGATACTTACTTTTTTTTTTGCTAAGATAGCAAACTGAAAATGTGTGATATTCTGGTATCTTGAACTATTAATATCTTCTGGCTTTAATCTTCCATGAATGTTTTCAATGACTTTAGAAAGGTATAACCATTTTGGTGATTATCTGTAGTGGACAAAAATGCATGGTTTTATTTTATACACATACTACTTCTCTCAGAAGTAGTATATTTTATAAGATTGGAGGATCTAATTAGGATAACAGACAAAGTGTTTCATGCTGTCTTAAACACGGAGAAGTAAATTCAAGGAGAAGCCATGAGAGAGAGAAGCCTCTTATTGTAATTTATGAAGATCATCTAATTCCTACTTCTTGCTTAGTAGTAGATTCATGTTGATGAATTCACTAGCTGTCAATTTCCACAAGCAATTTTGCAGCAGATTTCCTACTGATATTTAAACACATTTGTTCCTTGCTGGCTTTGCAGTCAGGCTGTTCTCTATGCTGCCCTGATGTAGAGATTATTGGTGACATTTGCAAGGGCTTTGGAGCCCACACCACACTGACTATTCATGGTACCTGTACATGTGCTGCCTGTCCCTGCAAGGGCAGGGGAGGTGGCAGTGCCTGCTGCTCCGGAGTTGGTAATGGCACAGGCTGACCTGTGTGGGGCCAGGAAGGGCAGCTGGGCAAGATGGGGATCCCTTCTGATTAAAAGGCAGGGTTGGGGATCCTCACTGGAGGAGAAAAGTCTCCTAGGGGAAGGAGGGAGGGGAGACAGCTCAGCTGATGTGGTGATGTGACTGAAACATATTTTCAGAGTGCTCTGTTCTCGACAACATCCAGAACTGGAAGTTCTCAGCCCCCACCCACCACAGAGAGTTGAAACATCTATGAAGAGGGAGTCTCTTAAAAGTCCTTGCCCCAAAAGCTGTAGCTTTGATCTTTATAACTGTGAATGCAACAGATGAATTTAAAGCAATCTGCAATGTTTGATAGCAAGGTAGGTATCAGGTTGCCATTACTGCAGAATTCTTAGTAGGAGTCTGATTTAGCTTCAATATTGATTTCCCAAATAGTGATGGCAGAGAATCTGGTGGAACTAGCATATTGGATTACTGTCTAAGCCAACAATGATTTAGAACTGAGTTGATTTAGTAGGATGGTTTGGGATAGGTCAGCAGACTTTATAATTCATTGTTTTCCATTTTGTAGCAAAATCAACTACAATAGCAGTCTTCTAAAATGTGATTAGCACAAACACTGTTGTTGTTTGACACAGTTTATCAAATATAATTATTTCCATATGAGATCTACAACTTTGCTTTTTTACATTCTTGATTATATAATTAAAAGCAGCAGCTTTATCTTTCTTCTACCTTTGGTGGAAGCCATTCAATAAATAGTACCAGTTGTATTACAGCTTAGAAACGTCTGCTACAAAAGGCACTGCATTTCACTGGCTCTTGCCAATGCAAGAATACTCTGCACCTAACCAAGGCATTACCTTCACTTTTAAGAAAACAACTGAAAATATGCAGAGTGCGTGTCAATATTGAAAGATCCGTGTAGGCTGTAGAAAAATCACTTTATGCCTGAGTTATCATGTGTTCTGTATCACCCTGCTGGGTGGTTATTCATGTCAAGCAGAGGGTTTAATATTAAAAGTAGTCACTGCACTAAAAGGGAAAATATGTTTACTGCTTTCAGAATTTATTTTGCATTTATCCAAAAGCCTACACTGGCTAACACTTAACAAAATTTAGAGAAAGCAGGACTGAACCCTAAAAATGGCTCACTGTTAGAAAGAACACCCTATTCCTGAAAAATGTATGCCTGTGATTGACCATATGCATGCAAATATTTCCATGACTACAGAGGATATTGATTGGTCCCTGTGGGACTACTCATGTGTATAAATGCTTGAAGGATCAAGTTCTAATTTTGCTCAATATCAGAGCTAATTGCTGTAGATACTGTTGACAAAAAAATGAAGGTCGTCTCCAAACTGTGCTTGTTGAGGATGTTCCATGAATGTTTTTCATGGAGAGATATATTACACATTCGCTTTTTTAAAACTGTCCAAATACAGTCATAGCTATTTATACAATTAAATTTAACAACTACGAAATATGTGTTACAGTGCCAGTTTGAAACATATTTCTAATAGCTGGTTTTATGTATGATGGACCACCAGGAAGCTGTCATCAGAATAATACTGTGCCTTTTTGTACATTCCCTAGGTCTCTTTTTTACTTAATAGACTGTTTAATAATACTGTAGTCAAAACTGAACAATAGAGATTAATGATTTGATGTAAGAATACTTCAAGGTAAAAATTAAACATTAATAACATTCCAGTTGGTGATATACTATGGAAGCCTCTCAAGCACGTAAAGAAGAGTTTCAAGAGCTGTTTTAGACAATCAACACACATAGAGAACGTGGGAAAGGAGAGTGTTGTGTAACACATCACCAGGGAAGCTTTACCTTTTCATGGGAAAGGTACAATAGAGACCACACAAATATTAGGAACAAAAGCTCACAACCCAAAACAAAACAAGTACCCCAGACCTGTTGTTTCAAGGAACTCTTCAGAGCTAAGAGAGATTCAAAAGTGATCTAATTAAAAAATAATAAATGTGAGGGGGAAATTTACTTATTTTTTTCTCAGTACTGCATGAGAAAATTTCTGTGTTGCAGACACCGCATGAAACAGCAATGTCTTATTTTTCCTTAATGCTCTTGATTTACTGGGTTCATAAAATATAAGACCAGAAGCTCTTCTTAATATGGGCTCATTCTACAGCTAATGCACACAGGCTGTTTTTTGTCTTAGAGTCAATTAAAGAGAATTTCACTTGATCTGTTTGTAAAAGAGCAGAAAAGTTGTCTGCAAAAGGGAAAGTAGTTGTGTAAGAGTTTACAGCATCAGTTTCTAGATTAACAGCTCTCAGCTTGCGCTCGTTGTTTCAGGGTGACCCTTAGAAAACACATTCACGAGGAAGGAATGGGGAACCAGAGAAAGTCCATTGCAAAAGCATCCCTGTGCAGGTGTGGGGAAAGTTCCAAGTCCTACAGAACTGCTGTTACTGCTGGTTTCAGCATCAGCCAAGGCTTAATTTCTCTGTGATCAAATGCTCTGGCTCAGCGTGCATAAGTGATGTGGGTAAGGCTCTCCCATCTGGCACACACCAGTTCAGCAAACAGCCTGTGTCCTGCACCAGTCCTGGCCTTTCTCTCACAACACTGCCCAAAGATGGTCCCTGCTGGCCATGGACACCCTGAAACCCAGCTAGGCACAATCCCATTCTCAGGAATCAACAGCAAACTCCACTGAGTTCCTTGGAGATGGAAATGGCTCTTACTGTGGCTTTTGGCCTTACAGGCACTTCCAGTAGGCAGCACGGGTACTCTGGCAGCAGAAGCCAGCTGATACACTAAACTGTGCTAAAGTAGTGTTTAGAGAAGTAGTAATTACTAACATCCTCCCTCAGTCAAGCCGACACTAACCAGGCCTACTGCTAGGTGTGTGTATATACACACTCACACTCAATAGATAAATAGATATGTGCATATACTCCAGGAAAAATATCTCTCGGGAAGGTGACGAGGTCTCACTGTAAATCAAGTACCTGACACTAATAAAAACAATGTATTGGGCCAGAAGATCTCGCACACCGACTGCCTACAAGGTAAGTCAGTTTTAAGCAACCCTTTATTTTCTGCCCTCTCAGTTGCTTTTTTCTATATCACGAGCATTCTTTGAATCTTCCCAAGTGATTGTAAACAGACACTTAATTTTAATTTTTTTTTGCTTTATATTAATTTTATCTAAAGAAATATGGTGGAAATTGGGCAAGAATTGCATATGTTCCATAGTTTTAAAATGACCCAAATTATTGACAACTTTATTTTAAGACTCTCTATCATTAATTCCTCCCTTCTCATAAGGGATTTTGCTAATCAAACTGTTTTGTCTGATTTCTTTTTAAAGAATTACAGGTGGGAGGTAAAGCTGTCAAAGGTATCCACAAGAATTGGGAGATTACTGAAGAGATTAAGGTGTCAATGCACCTTTTGCAGAAAGACAAAGGCTCATTAACTATTTAAATGTTTGAAAAATTTTATATAATATTCTGACCTAATAAATTTCCTGTGATTTTTGAAAGATTATCAATCAAATAATCATCAAATAATTTACTTTCTCTTAATAGTAGACAAATGTTAAGATACCACTTGATGACTTGATGAAGTAATCAAATACTATTTAGGAAACAAAAAGTCATGATTGGCCATCTTATTGCTTACAGTTATTTGTTGTTATTCTTATTAGTAGAAAAACCGAGTACCAGCAGTCAATATAAATCATGCACAAACAGCTTTTTGATATCTACCTTAGAAATATCTCCAATAGAATTATGTAGCTAATATCTGTTGTCTTTTTCTGGCAGCATTTGTTAGAATATTGATTTCTGGAGAGGAAAAACAGTGAATGATTTTACAGAGACAGAATTAATTTAAAAACCACATCTAACTGTATATATATCTTGTTTTCTGTGAGCTTGATTTTGCTCTCACTCAATGTTCAATCCTGTAAGACACTGAACAGCCAATCTTCATTTCAGCAAAATACTTTTATGCAGATTTCACTTTAATCCTATCAATTTTACTGAAACCACACACAACAATGTTGGAGAGAAATTTCAGCAGAGCTACACACTGAAAACAAGAAACTGAGTATTCACTGCAATTCACTCAGAGAAGAGCCCTGCTTAATAATTAGCAACTGAATTAATTCCGTTCAAAAAGGACTAGGAAGTATTCTTTCCCTCGTGTCTTTCTTCAGATGTTTCTTTGTGTTTCCAGTAACATTTTTAGGATCTATTCCTGCAAATATTTTTCTACATGAGTGATTCAATTCCTCTGATAAATACTATTGAATTCACAAGGACTAGATTCAAAAACAAAGTTACTTCTCTGGGCAAATGCATCTAGGATGGGGCTGTTAGGCAGCTCCCCATGACAGTAGAGAAGAGAAAAATAGCCTTAGCCTGTGGGACTAAGGCCTGGAGGATTGGGCCCATAGCCAGTGACATTATGGTATTTTTTTTTAATAAGGAGGAAAACCCACGCATGAGTGAAACCATATGGAAAACTGAGTTAAGGTGAGGAGGTTTTAAATAATGCTTATTTATCATTTTGAAAGAGAAAAAAAATTCCTGTTCCTGCCTATTGCATTTTATACTTTAAATTTAGGGACTGATCCTTTTGCCAAAATTTGTCTCCTTGTCGGGGGGAAAATTATCTGCTTAGACTGCTGCAGGATCAGGCCCTGAAAAGTCATTACAAGCTTGTTGGCAAAGCTTGTTCCCTTCCACCCCTCTCCTATTTTCTGTTTTTCCTATCCCTACACAGGAAGAAAATGAAAAGTTAAGCTAAAATACATTAACTAATATCAGTTTATTAATTGGAGAATTCTGCTTATCCTTTTTGCCATTCATCTGAAATTAATTGTGTAGAATTACAAGGTGGGTGTACCACAGGCAGCAGTCCAGGCTCAAGTTAATCAAAAGAGCACATGTTGAATGCATACAATTTAGTTAAGGTTAATCCAGTGAAGATGATCCCTCGCTGGTCCTAATTACTCTAGGTGATATATTGTGGAAGGGGAAAATAGGAAGGAAGGGAAATTTTGTCCTGCTGGCCTACCAGGATTTTCTAATTAAATTTAGTAGGCTATGCACAGAAGCAAATAGTCTCAATTTGAAGAGAAGACCACACTCCAAGGGTTATTGTCTGAAATTAATATATGGAACTTTGAGCCAACAGAGTTAAGTGCCACACCTTAAATATATTAAAGTTAAAGCTGGTGCCTGTGCCTTTACAAGTTTCCAAGATACTGGAAGCACTGTGTCTCTCTGTGCACTTCAGACCTGGTGCACATTTTTTGTTATAATTGTGATGTTACTACTTAGCTCTTGAGGAAAGGTAATGACAACTAAACCAGGCCTAGACTGTTACTTCACTACCCTCACCCGAGGAGCACATAGCAGTAGGACAGAGCTAATTTGCAAATAGAAATATGTTGGTTTTGTATTAGCAAAAGCCTTTTCATTTAATCTTTTTTTTATTATGTCAATCCAAAAGAAAACAAAGATGTTTTTAGGACTCTCTCACTTCATGTTCTATGTTCATTGCCTTGATTACTTTTTCTCTACATTTTTCCTTTGTTTCAGCTTTCAAGGAATCTTATGAAAACCTTTTTTTTTTTCTCTAGGTATATACATATAAAATTTGTCAAATAATTTGCCCTATTTTTCAGGTTGGTGATATATCTCTGCTCAAGTGGAGGTATCTGTTTCTGATTTATTAACATTTGATCCCCCGGTTTCCTGCCATTGATCAAGACTAATACTCAGCTCAGCTGATGAGTTTTATATGAAATGTGATATTGCCGGAAGAAAGAAAAGTAAGTATCATTTTTAATATTTTTTTCTGTTTCAAGGATTTTCCAGGACCACGACATGCACACAAGACACCTAACAATATTGGGCAGAATGTAACCTATACATATATATATGTATATGTATGTATGTATGTATACACACACATAATGTTTCCTCGGGATAAAAATTTCTGGAAGTAAAACAAGTATTTATCAGTAGAACAGATGTTTGCTTGGTGTCATTCACATCCTGTAAACTGTATATACATTTACACCCTACCGCCAAAACATGGTTTCACCCTACTACTGACCGTCTGTCTGCCATTCAATCTTTAGTTAAGTCACGGTCAATAAGGTCAACTCTTTGGCAACATCTGTATTTGATCAGTTCACACAAAATAGGAGCCTTCCTAATGCCTGACTACCCTGAAGTATTTTAAGAGGCAGCATATTACAATAGTTGATTCACCGCTGCTGCAGACTCTGCACTTGGAAGATTTTTGCCTCCTCTGAGGAACTGAAATGTGAAGATTAAAATCCTTTCTAGCAAAATAAATCTCTGAAATGAGCAGGTTTAGCTGTGGAATAGTTTCTAGACTGACAAGAAGCATTTAGCAGTTTCTCTCCCTGAGTCCCTGGTCTCTCGGTGTAGGGATTTGGGTTTGTGATATTTTATGTTTTAACCCTGTTCTGCACACGGATTATGTTTAAAGCATGTCTAGGTTGTTGCAAAGATGAGAAGTAAAGTCAGAGGAAAAGCTCTCTGCAATTTTACTTCAAAAACGTACAGTGAGGATTAATGCAGTCAATTGTTTCCTGTTGGTGTTTCTGTGCTCGGCACAGGCAGTACTTTCAGCAAGTCAGTGTACTTTCTTTCAGATGAGTGAATGCAAATCCTTCCCTTAAAGACAGCAAAATATTCTGTGTGGAATCCTGGCCCCACTGAAGGTGATGGAAAATACTCTGGCAAAATTGAGTGAGACAGGATTTAACCTGATGTTACCACTGCATTATTTCAATGCTGTGAGCTATCTGAAAGTCCAAGGTTAGAAATCTGATTCTAAGCACAGTCGGACTGGTGCCACTTTATTGATGTTCCTGGTTTTAGAGCAAATGAGAATAAAATCTGGCCTGTGGGAATGGGATCATGGGATGTGTTCTCTTTTTTCTTTTTTCTTTTTTTTTTAATGTTTGCTTTAGGAACAAAGTATTTGACTCTTGGGAAAAGCAAAACTAGTGCCCTCTGATGCCTTTATGCATTATGAGATTTGGACCTGACTACAGATGATTATACACTGATAAATGCTGCCACCAATGCTCCAATTATACTGCTGGCCTTCCCAGTCATATTCAACACCGAGGAAAGCCTGAACACTGAAATACTTTCTCTCTTCTGGGTGTTGGAAAAACTAGAATAGAGCAGCGAGAGAGCAGCAGCATCCCACCACCAGCCACGGGGCTGTCTTTAAAACAGGACTGGACTGAACAGTACAAGAGGTAACTGGTAGCTTCTTGGGACTCACCTGATGAGAGGATGGCTTTTGAAAATATTTTTGTGATGGAGGTATTGTTCACAAAATGTGGTGTTGAGAAATCAATGGTTTTGTTTGCACTTTTATTTCCAAAATAATTCCTTTTTATTTACTTTCTGTCATGATGAATTTTCAATGGAAACATTTGACTGAAAACATAGCAAGGGGCATTTGAACTAATTCTGTGAATAGTTGGGATAAAATTTAAAAGCACCTTGAGACAGTGAAATCTATGCATTATGTGAATCTATTTTCTTTGCAATTTTAGTTCTCTCAAGAGCCCTGGAAACCTCAGAGGAAGTTTGCCCTGAGTGCACATGTTTAATCCAGGAACTGTTCACAAACAGCAGATTCAAAACCCTACTGAATATTGGGGGCTCTAGAATGGCTGATGTAAGCTGTGGACACACAGGCTATGCTGCAGAAAACACAGTTCTGTTCTTATCCCTCCCTTTGGTATTACTTGTATACCAATCACAGAATTTTCTAAAACTTGTTACAATGTATTGCATACACTTTAGGTTTCCCCACCCTATTGTTTTGTCCTGTAAAGCTGCCTTAATAGTTCTGTCTTAAGAATACAATGTTACATCTGTTCTGAATTTCTTTATTAGGAGTAACTCTACCATGCCCATGACTTTCAGTAGCACAGCATTTTAATCCTTTAGAAGAAAAGGGAGATGTAGCCTGAGATCTCCTTCTGATTAGTCAGGAAAAGACCCCAAAGGCTTACAAATATTTCAGGATTGTCTCTCACAGTAAAGGAAGTACAGTTTTCTTAACTTAGACAGTGGCCTCTTACTGAAATATAAATATTAAATTAAATCAAAATTGTAATGAAAACTGAGAGAAAGCCTAATGTCAAATAAGCTGCAAAGTGATTGCCAACTAAGCTAACAGTAATCTGGAGTTTAACTTCACTAAAACTGGTGTCCAGTCCTGGTAAGGTTCAGCTGGTTGTTGTCTGTGCAACTGATTGCTGCATCAGGCTCCAGGTCTCAGGGGACATCACCTCTGAGTTGGGAATGTGTGGAGATCAGATGACTCATCACACAAGGGATCTCCTTTGCAAAATATCCTAAAACCAGTATGGATTCAGTCTGAGAAAACACGGAACTTTTCACAGTGTAAAATTCATTGAAGTATTGGCAGATGGTGTTTCTGAGGTCTCTTTCTTTAAGTACTTTTAAATGGGCCTGATGGATTGGTTAAAAACTGACTCTAAGGGCAAGAGATGCTGAAGAGATATTAATGGAAGCTGGGAAAGGTACAGTCTGACAGCTTGTGTCATATAGAGGATATTTCCCGGGTGTCTTCAATGCTTTCAATAAAGCACAGAGGGGGAGAAAAGGCGCTGGAAAATTGCAATAGCAAAAGAAAGATAGTACCACAATTCTGTTTTCACAGTCCTTACTCTCATACATCTGAAGGACCTGAGCGCATCAATGAAAACAGAGGCAATAAATGTAGCAGTGATTAAAATGCAGTAGTGTGATTTAAAATATAAAGCTGGAAAATAACAATGGCATTCATGGGAAAATGTAACACAGTACACCCAGGGAAACGTAATTTGAAACACAGACATCCAAAGGGAGGGAGAATCCTAGAAAGCAGCAATGCTGGAGGAGGCCTCAGGGTCAAATTAGACATGAATTTGCAATATGATCTAACAGCATGACCAGCCAGAGCAGTTGTGCTGTTCAGGGAGGGGCGTATCTGGGAACGTGAAGGTCGTTCTCCTTCCTGCCATGGCTCTGACCACACCAGGAGCTGGGCCTCTGGTCACTGGGAAGGAATTGAAAACAAGGATGAGTTAAGGCAGAAGGAGAGGATGGGGTGACATGGAGTGTCTATGGGGACAAATGCAATAAAAACACCCACTCCTCACTTTCTCAAGGCTTCAGGCACAGAGCAAGTACCTTTGCATTGGACCAAAATCAGCTGGGGTGACTGCAGTTTGCCTTCTCCCTGTGCTCAGAACTGTCCTGATGTGAGCCACAAGGTGTCTTGCTGCCAGAGACATAGAAAGTCAGGAGCTTTGGGCCTCATTGGCCTCAGCTGGCCACTCACTCACACTGCAGAGAGCCTGCAGATCCCTGCCCTTGGGATCCCTTGGCCAGGACATGCTGGGGCTGGGCCCAACAAAACAACAGCACAGTCACAGCTCCTGCTGCTTAGCCAGAGGGAGGTGAGGTCTCCTGCCACACAGGACCATCAGGTTGAGGCCATAGGCAGCCCCACACACCCCTTGTGTACCTGCATTGCCCCAGCAGGAGCTGGGAGCAGTAAGAAACTCTGAGCAGGGAGCCTCAGGCTGGCCCTGGGCACCAGGGAGGTAGCCCAGCTCCCAGCCCCCATGCCATGGCTGAGATGCATTTCACTGACGAGCAGAACATCATGATCATGGGGACCAGAAACCAGAATTCAAGACTGCTCCCTTCCACACTCCCCTTACTGTTACAGAACAGTAATTGTTCTGTGAATAAATGGGTGAAAAAAGGTTTAAATTCTTGTGTGAGCATGTGAACCTGTACTTCTCAGGGCAGCTGTGTCTAAAATGGCTCATCAGTTTGCAGCTGTTGATAAACATTTGGAGCCATGTTCTCTGGTCTGGTTGAATGACTATGGTGAAAGGCAGGTTGAGCTGGTTTTGGCTGGGATAGAGTTAATTTTCTTCATAGTAGCAAGTATGGGACTCTGTTTTGGTTTTGTGCTGGAAACAGGGTTGGTAACACAGAGATGTTTTGGTTACTGCTGAGCAGAGTTTACACAGAGCCAAGGCCATTTCTGCTCCTCATAACACCCCACCAGAGAGGAGGCTGGAAGGGCACAAGAAGCTGGGAGGGGACACCAGGACAGCTGACCCCAGCTGACTCAAGGGATATTGCATACCCTGATACATTTATATAGCATATAAAGCTGGGGGAAGGAGAGGGAAGAGAGGGAACATTCAGAGTGATGGCACTTGTCTTTCCAAGTGACCATCATGCATGATAGAGCCCTACTCTCCTGAAAAGAGCTGCACACCTGCCTGCCAAAGGAAAGTGGTGAATGAATTCCTTGTTTTGCTTTGCTTGCATGTGTGTGTTTTGCTTTACCTATTAAACCATCTTTCTCTCACCCCATGAGTTTTCTCAATTCTAGTCTTTCAGTTCTCTCCTCTAGCCTGCCATGGGGCTGTGAGTGAGTGGCTGCTCTCTGGGTTTAAACCATGACCCAGGTGCCCTGGGAAAGCATGCATGGAGAACTGCCACATCATGCATTGGGAGTTATGCCTCCCTTACTCTGAAGTACCTCTGGAGTGTCTCTCCAGGCACTTCCTTGGTCTCCTAGTGGAGCTCAGAGAGATCTTCTGGCTCCAATTGGTCTTCCTAGATTGCTGCTGCAGCAGCAGCACGGTTATGCCTTGTCTCATTGCCTTCCTGCAGGCAGGCTGAGGAGAGGGACAGCACATGCTCCCTGGGAGCCACAGAAATGGCTTGGAAGCTCAGGAGGAGCAGCAGGGCACTGTCACAAGGGTCAGGCATTGGTTCTTGGCATCCTGCATGGGGGGAAAAAAAAGCAGTTCTCAAACACATGTGGAGTTTTTGTGTTACTGGAAGTTCTAAAATGTCTGTTTTTCAAAATCATTCCATCAAGGAATTTAACTAGACTAAAGCCATTCAATATTTTTAATTTGATCCTACTTCTTGCTTTCTGGTATCTCTATCAGTAACAGACATTTGGCTATTATGCAGAAAAAAATTAAATTCAACTGAAAAAGCTATTTGCTAACTAAGTTGAAATTGCAAATGACAGTTTATAAGGTCAGAAATCCTTTTCTTCAATATGACCACAGAGGTCTGAAATGTAAGCTTAGACATGTACAATGTAAATTCCTAATAGTATCTATCAAAAACTTGATGAGTGGCTGTTTGCATACATGGAAGCATAAATAATATCCATCAGAAACCACTGAGTTTAATAGAATTCCAGAGGCTACATATTTTGGGTCACTGAAGTCTGGTGAGGGGAATTAATTGTGGACTGACTTTCATTTTATTGCTGTTATTAAGAAAAAAGTTAATGTTTCAGAGCCAAGCTGCAGCATGAAACGATTTTTTATGTGCAGCCAAGTTATTAGGATGATGAAGTATATTCTGTCCAGTAGATGGCCAATTATCTGTTAACACAAACTGAAAAAAAGTTAGAAAGCTCTTTGCATTGCCTTGCCTTGCCTTGTCTTCCCTCCCCTTTCCAGACAATATCTTGTGCCAGGTTCTTTATCCAGCAAAATGTGTTCATGTGCAACCCTGGGTGTGACCAGCAGAATCATTTGGCAAAAGCTCTGTAAATTACACTATTTCTCCACTTACTCCATCTTTCTCCAAGTGCTTAAGAAAAAGTTAATTAGGTGATTGTGCATCAGCTTCAATATTTTGAATGCTGCTTTTCCAGTTCATGTGATTTTTATCTAGAGAATATAATAGCTTCTAGACAGGAGACGAATGGCCAGCTATTATCAGTTTCTACACAAGTGGTATATCCTATGATTGTCTGACAAATTTAATTAGGATAATTCACCAGAATAATAATTAAAAACCCCAAATAGTTTGCACTAGGTCCACCAGTTTTAATCTCTACCTTAGAGATCAGATTTCATTCTGTCAAGCAACAGTATTTAACTAAATTAAAAGAAATCCCACTCCATTACTGCTGAACTGAAGAAACCTTATCCCAGTTTATTTTTCTGCTGTACAGGCAGTAAGTTCTAACTCAGCTGTGCAGTGCTTGTTGTGGAAAGCAATGCCCAAAAACTCTTCAAATAACATCTTGCACTGAGTTAGAGCAGCTGAAGGACAATGGAGAAAGAGAAATAAGAAAGGAGAAAAAAGAAATAAGGGGATTGCAGACACCATATCTCTCAAGGGCTGTACAAATACAATCTCTTTGCTCCCCAGAAATTATTCAAAGACATAAATGAGCACTGCTGCAAGAAATGGTGTTACTGGTAGCTCTTTCTGTTTGCCTTTCCCCTAAGACCTAGATCTGGAGAGTAAATGGTCATTTTGATGTAGTCCTCTGTGCAGGCAGGACCAAGTCTTGCCCCACTGTGTCTTGGGCAGTTTGGGTCAGCATGGGGAGAGTCTGTCTGTCTTGAGGGCTCTTTTTTGAGGGCTTGAGGTTTGGGCTGAATGTGACATGTCATTGTACACAAGAGAGTGTGGGGGAAAAAGTAACTTCTCTCTAATGCCAGACAAAAACAGAACATTAATCAAGGACTGCTTCTTTCTAATTTGTTTTCACCCTCCATAAAACAGGAATAAGATATCCACCATATTGTTGGTGATACAAAGCTAATTTCCCTAATATTTGCAAAGGGCTTTTTGAGCCTCATTTAGAAAGTTTTGGAGATGCTGGAGTTGTTTTACTTCAACTCTGTGTTTGTAAGCTAGTGTACTTTTTCTTCTTTCTGGTATCATCCTAGACACAAACAATATGTCAAGAAAAACAACCATGAAATGTTTTAAACTTAAAATCTCATTAACTTTGAGTTGCTGACTTGACTTTCAAGGCTCAAACTACCAAAACAGGGAGTTTAATACATTCTCTTAAGATATATATTTTTATTTTTATCTACTGATGATGTTAAGTCACTGCAATAAACACCTTGTTGTCCTTGAAGCACAACTCAAGCAGACCACTGTGGGGTGGTGAATGCCCCACTGCCTCCAGATCCAACTTGCTCCAACACCTCATTGCAAGGGATGGGAGCAGTGGCCCCAGCTCCAGTCTTGCTTTGGCCTCTGGAGAGGAGCCTGGCTTCAGGCACAAGTTCAATACCTTTTCTCCACCAAAGGACCAAACTCCAATTCCAAGCCCCTTTACAAAGAGGAGCCTGTATTTTTATTTAGAGTATAATGCTGGAAAACCACCTCTGAAGTAAAGGACTTTGTGAGAAGCACAAGGTAAGACCAGATCAGGAGCAAAAGCCAAATGCACTGCACAGTGGGACCAAGGGTTGGGTTTGAAGCTGGATTCTCATTAGCTCACAGAGGGATAAGACACTTGTGTATTTTTAAGGATCTCTCCTCAAATGCTTTGCTAGAACTTCTGAACCTTTTCCACACTCCAAGACTTTTTACAATAAACAGGGATTTGTTTTCTTCCTTCCTACCAGCCACAAGTAGAAGGGGAATTTGCCACAACCTGTTAGAGCCCTGATGGGTGACTGCTTGCTGTTTAATGTGAATTACACCTGTTTGCCAGGGAAACTGTGCAAGGAGAGAGCCTGTCTCTACAACCAACATGGAAATGTAAGGACTTTCAAATTTTCTGTTGTTGCTTTTGAACTTGTATTTGTTCCTCAGTATTTTGGAGTCATTGTTTTAACTTGAGCAGAGAACTGACCCCTTTTCTAAAATCTTGGTGTCAGTATTAGATAGTAGATGATGAGATCACTGAGGGTATTGCTACAGGATCAATAACCAGACTTAACCAGACATTAGAAAAACCTTAAGTTAAGGCTGAATAGACTGCCTCCATTGTTTTTGTCTTCTTAGCCTGTTTTCCTTTTATTCACTTTTCATACTGAAGTTCTTTCCTGTACAAATCCTTCCCTTTAATTGTTAAAAGCATTTCACTTATTTGTTTTTTTTTCCTTTACTTTAGTTCAGGAAACATTGCAGCTCTTGATAGACTGTTTTTTCTTTCTCCATAGGTTTCTTTTGAAAATCAGGAGGAAAATAATATCTTGCTTTCCTGGTATATTCTGAAAGCACTGACTTTTCAGAGATTACTTAGCATATGTGTTTTAATAATAGGATCAGGAGAGGCAGCTGCCTAATGATTAGAATTTGTGGTTTTATCTGAAAGTATTGTTCTGTCTAAAATCTCTTTAATAATAGCATGCTAAATTATAAAAACATTAATTAGATAAATGGACATTAATCCTCCAGATATGTCTAATGCACCCTTTGATGTAGCCTGCTTAGGAGCTTTAAGTCTGCCTGGCATTTCCTTTTCCCCAAGTATATTATTTTTTCAATAATTCAAGCAGGTATTTTACTGTGTTTCTTTGGTGTTGCTGTGGAAGAATAAGGTTCTAGTTGAGTGGAAGTTGCTAAGAGAGGCAGTTTCCAGGGCATGAAACCCTTTCATTTAAGGGGGCAAAGGTCGACTCAACAAGAAGTTGAGTCATGCCAAAAGCAGGACAAGTGTGTCCCCTGGGAGAGAGCCAGCAAGAACATCACATAGAGGAATTCCCTGCCTGAGGAAGGTGTTTCAGTCTAGAGAGGGCTGCAGGTAGTGTGGATCACCAGGGCCTACTGGATTTTCTTAATCAGTGCTAGACTTCAGCAAGTGTGGAAATAGTTGTTGAGTCTTCTTAGAATCATAAAGCAGTTCATATGCAGCTTCTGGACTTTCTAGTGCATGTTCTCTAATTTAAACCAGGGAAATTTGTAATGCTAATTACAACAGCATGTCATTACTGTATTTTTTCAGATGTCTCCAATCAATAACAGTATTGCAGGTCACACAGATTCCAATTGTGTGTATTTTACAAGCATTAATATTTTTCGCTGGTTGTAGCATTAAAGAAAGCAGGTGTGCAGTGCTTAGCACAGAATTATTAGATAATCTGGAGAGAAAGAGGAAGAGTGAAATTCATGGGATTTGTCTTTATAAAAAGTTTTGCAGGATTTCTATTTGCTCACCTGGTGCTACTTTGCCTTCAACCTGTCAGCATCATCTGAAAGGAAGTTCATAAGCATGCATGCATGCATGTGTGATTGTGTGTATATGTATGATCAGGAGAAAGGGAGCACAAAGGTGACAGTACTTCCTCAGGCTGCATCCTCCAAAGTGCATGTGTTGAAAAAGAAAAATTGTTTCAGAGATTTCACCCACTGTTTTTTCTAATGATCAACATAAGTACATTATAAAGAAGCAATAAACTGTCATGCTATGTATTATTTTTATGACCTTTACACTGAATTAGCACTTCATTTACTTGATTATTCAAAGATCGACAAAAAACCCTCCGTGTGATGTGAGCTGTGGCAATATATTTTTTACAAAGGTGTTGCAAAGGTTTTAAGAAGTGCTGACTGCAGATTGCAGATGTGATTTGTGGTTGTGGGTGCAAGATGTGTATTCACAGATGATGTGGGCAGCTGATTATACTTCTCACTTTGTACAGAGAGCAGTCTGCTTCCCTGGGACACACTCCTCTTGGCTCCTTGAGAGCTGTCGCTAGAGCCAAGACCTTCACAATACCCCAGAAACCTGGATCAGAGCTTGGTGAGAGGAAAATGCTGATAGATAATCTTAGACCATGACCTTGAGGTTTTATAGTATCTTGAGACATGTCCTACAGCAACCAGGTGTTTGCAGGTTTGTTTCCCTTTTGTAAATTACCCAGAAGTGTGAATCCTCATCCTGCAGTTTATGTGGCAAGACCTGTACTGCCTCAGTCTGGAGGTTTTTCCCAATATGCCATGGAAATAGACTTAATAATAAGACTTTTTGTCTAAAGTTTTCTCATCTCCTGATCAGCCATTAACCAGCCAGTTGTTATTAAAAGACTCTCCTATTTTAGTCCAAACACCAACAATATCACCTAGTAACATTCAGCAGGCGTGTAACCTGCTGCCAGTGCATTCCTGTTGTGTAATGCATTCAACACATTCCCAGCAGATTTTAATTTACTCTAGCAATGCCTAGATGAATTCACACACAGCACATTGTAATGCAAATGGAATGGTTAAAATAGATCACACATCTCTCTTCCATCTCAATTTCAGTCTAATGTATCATTGCAGCTTATTCTGTAAACTGTTGAAGCCATCTTCATTCAACTGTAAACTAAAGAGACTAGATGTCTATCAGACGAAACCAAAACACTTCTTGATTAATCACAACCTCTTGACCTAATGAGTGATAGCTGTGTTAAAAATGTTGTCATTATCTAAATGGAGTACCCAAACGTCCTGCAGATCCTAAGCAAATTGACTCTCTTCTATTTATAAACAACACTGGAAGATGAACTCCTGGGTTTATACTGGAAAAGCGACATCATTCATTTTTATCCAACATACCTGCTTTTAGTGATATTACCCACACACGCTGGTTTTAGAAAATCTTAACAACTGAAGTGGTTTATATGCTTTTAAGACTAATTTTGAAGTTTATGTGTACATTCATCACACCGGAGCTGGGTGCTCAATATCTTCCTAAAATGCATAGTATTATTAATACATGTTAAAGTTCCTTCTCAGGCTCTCTGTTAGATACTAAACATCATTAGCACAAGATATGGAATTCTGGCTTCTCTGAGTTTGTATAAACGTTATTTGCTGCTGAGGGCATTTTTCCAACACGTAAAATGTGCATCTCTTTGTGTGCATGACAAAGTGATGAATCTTTGAAAAGCCAGTTTTATAGCTATGTATTGCCAATTTTTTGATTAATAATCTGGTCACATGCAAGTAAAGATGCTGTATAGGAAAAAAAAATTCAAATTATGTACAGATTTTTTTTCCTGTTGCTTCTAAAATATTGGCTGTTTCTTTCTACATGTTGTTCCAATGAAGCCTTGAGAGGAAAGAGGCCTGGATTGCACATGTCCCTAATGATTTACAATTCGTTTCTTCCAGCAGATGCCTATTTGTTATGATATTACTTTTAATTCCTAGCAGGTACAGTAGTTCTTATTCCAATTAAATAAAAAAATAGTTTTAAAAACCCACAAGAAATTAGTGCACAATTAGTTCTTGTGCTGAGAATAAATATGAGGTCAGCCACATGTTCCTTTTTTGGAAAATAATTGAAATTTAATGTAACTAAAAAATCCCTGTCAGCAAAACTAACAGCAAAATCCATTCCACATTTGTAATTTATTGCTACTGTTCACTGCAGGGTGAATGAAAATGATCAAACAGCAAAGGCCTTGCTCAGCCTGCATGGGTAGATCTGTTGAGGTGCAATGTTCCCAAGCAGTGCAGGTAGGTGTGTTACACCCCTCCTGTGGCTGCCATGGTTTGTTCTACCAATCCTAGGGGCAATCCTGCTCTATAGCCTGGCCTTGGGATCAGCTGTTTTTGGGAGGATACTCTGAAATGAGCTACAGCATCCTTCCTCCAGCCAACATGAATGTGCAGCCCAGTCAGCAGGAGCACTAGGATTTAAAGCCTCTCTCTCACCTGGCAGTGGACCTAGAGGTTAACACCTCACCAGGAGCCTGCCCACAGGATGCAGAAGGCTTTCCTATTTCTCCCTGATACTTTTCTTGCTAACCCAAAGTTTGCACTAGAATTTTTTTGCCACAGCTTGCCCCGAAGCTACCTGTTGAGGCAATCATACACAATGACAGAATCCTCCTTTGAGTTGTTTTGTAAGATAAAATCTGTCATCCTCTAAGAAGAGGCTGTATTCCTCAGTCTCCCATTTAATACCTGGCATTTAGATGTATGAAAATGTACCCTGTCAGATCATGATTATTTAATCAAATGACCCACATCACCATGCAAAAGTAATTTCTCCTTTTCAGTATTTTTTGCCTCACAGATCTCTAAAT
>VZTT01012957.1:37640-77768 GCA_013400855.1 Buphagus erythrorhynchus | reverse complement strand
AAAGAAAGGAGAGTAGAAAAGAAAGGAGAGTAGAAAAGAAAGGAGAGTGACTTCAGTTGGCAACAACTCTATTTTAGTTTAAAGCAATACACAGCAGGAGATATCAGTGACATCCACAGGAATAAATGAATTACTTCAATACAAAAAAAAAATATTTTGCACTGAAATAGCCACAATTTTCTATGCTTGCAAGTAATATGTTAGGTGGGGTGGAGAAAATAAGATACAGTTTGAGTTTGGTTTGATTTAGCATGCTCAGCTTGCTGGTTTTTGCTCAGAACTGAATCTTCTTCTGTCATACAGCAACAATCATTCATTCTGTTCTAAGACTTTATATGAAAAATTATGTTTTCTCCTCACATTTTTGCTGGTGCAAAGCAATAAAACTTTACTGCACTCAGCTCAAGCTTGACTATGATTTAATCTATTATTTTATTGCTGGATTTATTTTTGATATTTGAAGTTTGTGAAAGACTATTGTTTTGATGTAGTATCTCTATACAGTGGGAACAAATCTGAAAGTAATTCACATGATTTAAAGATATTTTGCAAAGTTTTTCACCTTCTGCTCATGCCAATTCAAGCTATATATCAGAGAGTTCTCCAATTCAATTTCTCTGTATTTTTCTTGGTGTTTTACCCTGCACTGGTGTGACTGCAGTCACAAGGAAGATCTGTGATAAAGAGACCAAATCTATACATACAGAGGGAGAATCTGCTCTGTATGGAGCTACATACAGCCAAAAAACACAGGAAATCACTTGAAAAATTATTTTAAACTATGGAAAAATTATCATGCAACAGTTGTGCAATGCATAATTGTATATTAATTGCATTACGTGTATATTATTGCATTATTAAGCCTTTTTCAGTGCTCAGTAGCCAGACCTGCATAAGCAAGTCCTATGGCAAAACAGGAATGCATTTGTGGATTCCTTAGTGATGCATACTGGGGAACCAGCATCCATACAAGATTCATTTCAGAGATCAGCTTCTTTCTCAGTAATGCAAAAATGAACAGGCAACAAGAACCTCTGATACCCACCTTCATTATCTGTATGGCCACAGGGTTTTGGGGATTAATAGATCAACTGGTCACATCATCACCATGAAGCTGAGTTTATTTTAACAATATTAATACTAATCTACTTAATAAAAGTGAGGGATTATGGAGTATACTTTTCTTTTACAAGAGTATATGAAGAAAGGTGATATATTTGTCTTATTTTTGTCCTTGCTTGAAAGAAGACATACCAAACTAGATATTCATGAAGTTGTATTTTCACACTCACTGCTTTTACAAGGACTTACAGTGTTTGCAGCAACAAATTTCACCTGACATATTGCATTTCCTAAGCTCTATTTATCATAAGTAAAAGGCACTTCTAAATGTCCTGAGCACAATAAACAAAATAAGTAGATTACATAACAAGCAAAAACCCAAAACAACCCTGACCCTCAAAACAGGAGAGAAGAATCTTAAGAAAGATGGGAGGAAAAAAAAAAAGGAACGCTAGGCTTGGAATCATTATATTGTGAAATCCCAGAAATTTGAGAAACAAACTCTCTAGAAAGAAGAATTCTGAGAGTCCCAAAGTGATTCCAGGAAGAAGGCTTTAAAGTTTGGCTTTGTGACCCTCAGGTTGTGGCTTAGCCATGGATGCTCCAATCTTCAATAGAGACCCTCTGAAACTCTCATTTGCCACAAGGCCAAGAAGACAACTTATTGCAATGCATCACCAGAATCCTGTATTTTGGGGCTGCCCCTGACAGTTGGTTTAGATGGCTGACAGGATATTTCTTTACTGTCCAAGGCCATCTGCTTTGGGGATTTCTCTCAGACTGTAACATTTGCACCCATCTGTGTAAGCTAGGATCTCACTCTTTTTATGCCACCATTTGTTCCTTCTTCAGAGCTTTCTCTCTCTCTCTTTAGCTATTTGATATAATGGAAATAAAAATGTAATAAGTTTCTTATAGAATATGACCCTCCTCTGCCTTTGAGCTCTAGGGTACCAATTGCAAATAAAGCAAATGGGACTAACCTCCATCCTTGGGAGGCTTTTTAGGCTTGCAACATTATAATCTCTAATTGGCACACCATAATAATCCTTCTAAAGTAGGAGAAGAGCAGTACTTTCAAGATAGTAACTAAATTATAGAGTAAAATTAATATATAACACTCTTAAAACAGTACTGTTTTAAGTTAAAAACTATCAGGGCTCCTACTGGGCTTGCAGCAGAAACTTCTTGATGTCCTTTGCTTTTCTTTTGGCAACACCCATCTTTGTGGGTTTGTGCTACCACAACACTGCACCTGTGGACCACAACATTTCTATTCTCCAGCAACACAATGGGACTTGGAGGTCTTACTGTCTTCTTCCCAAAGCTCTTTTTTCTGCTCTTTTCTGAAGGCCCAGCACATCAAATGGTTATAACCACTGCTTCTGCTAGTCTCTGCAATCTAGTTCAAGACCAGTTCAAGAGAATATCTTTACTTTAAAAAAGCATATGAATGTGTATATCATTTTGTATGTGTCCTTTCCTGAATCATGGTGCCAAACAAATGCAGGAGACAAAATGGAGATGTGAAGAGAAACACCTGGGCTCCCTGGTGGCTACACTTCTCCATTTTTGGACCAGAGAGGCTGCACCCTAAAGAGAATCTCACAATCTTTCCTGTGCATAGGAGGAGGCTCACCCTGACTACTGGAGAGGTGTGACCATTCTACAGTGCATTTGTATTAAGAGCTTTAGAAGATCTGCACGTCATGCTGATGCTAAAATCACTCAAGCTGATGTTAAAATAACCTCTGGATGAGTGCTGATGGCTGATCCAGCATGGCGAATCTGTGAAGTAACAGAACAATTCCAGTAACTCCAATGGGAAAAAAATTAATCAAAAGTGTCATTACCTTAAAGTGAAAGGAAATCCAGTGGAACTAAGCTGTACCCCACACAGGTTTGATTTTATAATTTTTCACCTTATGACTATATGGATTGATAACTCAAGAAATATTTAATTTTTAACAGTTTCCAGAAATTTCTGCCTACTGCCTTCTATTTTTTTTTTTGGCTTTTTGGTTTTTGATTTTTTTTTTTTTAATTTATTTTTGTTTCGGTTTGGTTTTGTTGTTGTTTTTGGGTTTTTGTTTCGGTTTGGTTTTGTTGTTGCTTTTGGGTTTTTGTTTCGGTTTGGTTTTTTTTGCAGGGAGGGATAGAGGTGAGAGATGGAGTAAGGGTTCAGGTTTATAAAGCTGGAGAGAAAGTAAACTTATCATTATAAAGACGGACAGCAAATACTATTAAGTGAAACCATGTTCATCACTGTCAGTCTTCATATTAAAGAAGTCTGAATTGCATGGTAAGCCTACAAAATACTTTAGAGAAAACAGTATCTGTAAAGGAGGGATGTGGTCATCCTGTAGCATCACTAAATATAAGTGGCAGGTAATACTCATTCTCTGGATTTTCTTTAGCAAGCACTGCAATGTACACAGAACAAGGATTTAAAATAATCAATAAGCTCTCCAGCACTGCTGATAAGCTGCCAAGCTGCAGAAGACTGCATCATATGGATTCTTACTCTGTGGATTTCTCTTGTAAACTCTACCTCCTCTATAAGGCCAGGCATCAAGGGGTTTTTTGTGAGATGCCTGTGTGTTGTAGTGGGGATTTTCAATGGAATCCGATAATGTGTAAAACCACAACTCGTTAACTTATTGTGCTGAAAGGACCTTAGAAAAAAGAGGTTTGCAACACAACACAAAACCTGAATTCAATAAACTTCTCAGGTTAAGACACTATAAAGCCATTAATCTGTCAGGAAAGATGCCTGCAAAAATAACATTCTATATATATTCATTTGCAAGCATGCATTTTTTTTTCCCTGAAGTCTTGCTATGCATAAATGTTAGAGAGGGACATCTGACCATTTTATTGCATAAGAGCTTGGAACCCAGCTGGATGGAAACACTGCATAGGAATCTAAGGGTAAGCCATGAAAAGATCAGCTACTAAAACTTCCCTGTACCTGAGACAGCTTGCACTTTACCTGCTAAAATAACTAGAAGCAAGATTGATCTGTGTGGTAGCCCAAAAGAATTGTTACAAGCATGGGCAGATGAGGATTACATCAGGCAAAAAGGAAGTTAAAAAATCAACATGAAATTCAAAACTACAGTTTACCAACCAGTGATTTTCATGTTAGTACAAGAGGAAATGTAATTAGTGCTGTGCAAAGGGGGAACCTTAAAAACAACAAGCACAAAACACACCTCTCTGAAAGCACTATTTTTTGCTCATGCAGTAGTGATTCCATTGTCTCTACAGATGGGTTTTATATTGCATTGGGTTTTTTTATTGTGTAAGTAACAACCCAAAATCTGAAAGCTGCTTTTTTTTTTCCCTTTGAGGGTGAGCTTCTTGGAACTGAAAAAAAAATATCCAACACTGTTGTTTTGAAAGCAGATTATAATGACTGGAAGATGTTAGGTGTAGTTTATTCCAAGCTGTATTTTATTGAAAAACAGGATGTAGATTTTATTAATAACAAAACCTCAAACTCAATACTTAAGAAAACCACCACCACCACAATAACAACAACAATAAAAGAACCAAAGAGCACAGGACAGAGAGCTATCTGGCAGCTAAACAAGAAATTAGAGGTTGAATGACACAATAAAACAGAGGGAGAATGTCCCAAGACTTCACACAGATGGACTCAATCCATCTTATTCTTTGGAAAAATCAGAGTATGCAATTTTTTTTCAATGACAAACCTGAATTTTCTTCCATTTTCTCATTTCTCTAGGGTCTTTTCCCCATTGTGCCTGGATATCACTCTCCAGAAAGATCAGGTAAAGTCTCACAAATTGAGGTGTTTATATCAACTTCAAAAAAGAATTCAATCTTATTTGAATACTATTTCCTTTTCCAGCCTTCCAGCAAGAACTGCTAAAACATGCTTCCCTTAACTGTTTTCCCAGCAAAAAAGCAAACATCCTCAAGAGACTATCTTCAAAAGTCATAGAGGACAGGTTCCAGCCTCAGGATAAAAGAAAACTCCAGCTTCCATGTTCACAAATGGGTCCACAAACACAGAGGTACTCTTACCCATAACTATTTGAATACCCTGAAGGAAATGTCCTAATTTTTTATTTACCCCCAATCAAAGACAGTAAAGTGAATCAAATATAAGAGAAAACTCCAGCTTCCATGTTCACAAATGGGTCCACAAACACAGAGGTACTCTTACCCATAACTATTTGAATACCCTGAAGGAAATGTCCTAATTTTTTATTTACCCCCAATCAAAGACAGTAAAGTGAATTAAATGAAATTAACATCTACCTCAATCTGTGTAGTGTTGTCATGGCCCTCTTCAAGCAGCAGGTCTGTGAAACCCCCTGGCTCCAAGGAATCCTGCCCCATGCTGGCTCTGTTGGTGTCCACTGATTTGAGGGATTCTGTGTGCCTTCTCCACCTGTGGCTGCTTACATATGAATCCACCTCCACATTCTCCTCCACCCGAGGGAAGCTCTGAACAACTTCATAAAACACACCTGTTTGACAGGAAAAGAAAGGCAAAACAAAGCCATGCAGTAAGTGAACAGAACACTGGTTTGCTAATCGTAATTGAAAAAAATAATTTTTTATAAAGGTTTTGTACAACTCCAAAAAATAGCCATTTGTATCCCTGATAAAGTTTTTATGGTAACATAAGTGTTTAAAAGAATTATTATACTTCTACAGAATTCAGGAATTTAAATTAAGTTTTGTAGACTCCTCTAAACATCCTAACTATTTTATTTTTCTGCTTGTTTTCTGTCTGGGAAAAGCTTTTCCTGTAACATTTGTAACTTTATTACATGTTTACCCATAACTGACACTTTTCAAAATAGAATAAGTCTAACAAAAATATTTTAAACACCTAAGAAAACAAATGTAGAAGAGACAGAGAAGCTCTTGTACAGACTTAGGTTTTTCTACTGATTTTATGTTGAAAGAGCTTGGAAGCCATGGTGAAAGGCAAATAAACATTATGAAAGATGTGAAATTCTCATAAACAGCTGTTCCAGTGCATAAATAAAGCTGTCCTGCTGCATAAGTGATAAACATGAATGATGTGTGAAGTCTGCAGACACCCACTATATCTTCTGCAAGGAGTGAGCAGTTGGGTGGTGTGTTTAACATATTACTTTTGGACACTTTCATGCACATTTGCAACTTTCTCATACTAGTAAAACTATCAGCAAAACAAAGCTATAAAACTATCAGCAGACAAAACAATTAATTCTTCAGAAGTTTTCATTTTGCCAAATCCAAAACCCTGTCAAAGTGTTTTTCTGTTAATTTTTTTTGTTAATGCCATCAAGAGAAAGTGAAGTTTGTGCATTTTGCACTAAGAATCAGATAGGCTTTTCATATTGTCTTTGTGTCTAGAAGGAGAAGTAGAGGGGTGCTCTGTGCTTTTGATGTACCAGGAAGAAGGTGATTTAGTTCAAAAAACAGAGAAAAGTACCTCTCAAAAGGAGTGGCAAAGTAAAGGAAAATGCTGAAAGGATAGACTGGTAAACAATTATGTGCAGAAATACTTCCAGTGTTTTTTTTCAACAGAAACTTCTGAAAAAAAGATGGTACCACTTTCAAGGTTCTTAGTAAGCATCATGCAAGTTGTCAAAGAGATGGGAAAGTAGAAAATTAGCTATCAAAGGTTTAAATAAGTGTGATTTTCCTGCATTACAGCAGTAACAGGTATAGGAGCCATGGGTATAGAAAAATCTGTCAGACATTGTTCTTGGCAGACCAGAAAGTGTTACAATACAGAAGCAGTATCTAAATACACTTTAGGCTCTATGTGGTTTCATTTTTCTATCAAACTCCCCCAAATCTACTAAACTTATTTCCTAAGTTATTTGATCAGTCTCAACCAAGCTGAAATTATGTGAGATGAAGGTGCTTGGTCAGCTAGAGAGATCAGAATTTAATTGACATGCAAAACGAACAATCTCAGGCCATATCTTTCCTGAGACCCCAAGAAATCAGACTTCTTTGCTTTTAATAGGTGGCTTTTTGAAGCCTGTTTCCTTGCATTTCTTGAAAGCCTTAGAACATTGTCTTCAACAAATTGCTACTGTGCTCCCTGTTTTATCAAACAGCCAGCAGCCTGCTGCAGAGGGACAGCTCAGCAGGTGAAATAACTTATTCCTCCACACTCCTTATCACAATCTGTTCAGAGCAGCCCTCCCTGCTCCAGCTTGCAGGCACTTCCCTGTGCTGTCATGGGGATCAGGAGGCTGTCACACATGGCAAACAGCCCAGCTCCATGGGCAGAGAGGGCTCCCTGCACTGCCTGGGGCTGGCTCCATGGAGGCTGTGCTTGCCCTCCTGCTGCCACCAAGGCTGTGGCACTGGGACACCACGGCACCTTCTGCAAGCTTGGGGAGCATCACACACCTCCAAACACCTTCTGCAAGCCTTGGGGAGCATCACACACCTCCAAACACCTTCTGCAAGCCTTGGGGAGCATCACACACCTCCAAACACCTTCTGCAAGCCTTGGGGAACATCACACACCTCCAAACACCTTCTGCAAGCCTTGGGGAACATCACACACCTGCAAACACCTTCTGCAAGCCTTGGGGAGCATCACACACCTCCAAACATCTTCTGCAAGCCTTGGGGAACATCACACTCCTCCAAACACCTTCTGCAAGCCTTGGGGAGCATCACACACCTGCAAACACCTGCAAGCCTTGGGGAGCATCACACACCTGCAAACAGGCACCAGGCCAGACCACTTCAGGTACATGCACGTGTCTGCATGATCCCTTGCCCTTCCCTGAAGTACCTTTCCTGCCTGGTCTTGGTGGCTCAAAACCCACACCCAGAGACAGGCAAAGAAAGCATTTCACCCCCACTCCAGCCTACTCTTTTCATGGATATCATACATGCTTGACATGTTGAGGCAATCACCTAAATTAGCAAATAGAACATGTGAAAGTTAGGGGAGGGTTTTAAGTCCCATTCACCTCAAGTTGAGACTCATTTGTAAAGAAAAGCCATTACACCTTGTTCTCCTACATCCTGAATAGAAATGAATGTAGTTTCTAGCCTTTAAGGTGTTTGTAACATAAACTGGTTTTTAAAATTATAATAATACAATGATGGTGAGAAGGAAAGAATTGTGTGGGGTATGTCCACTGGCTTGGAAATTCTACACCATTTTCTCCATATTTTCTTTTACACTATAATTACATCATGGCATCTGCAAGATTTGGCTTGGGCCGTTCCCCATTACAGAGATTTTCAATGTCACCAGTGCACAATTTTTACCTCCTTTCAAATTTTTAATTATATGATTTTTCTCTTTGAAATGGAAAATGTTCTAAAAAAGACTTTCTGCCACTACACGGATAAAACTTTTTTTACAGGTACAAGCTATCCTGACATAAGGAAGCTTTAGAATCACCTAACTGTATTCAGAATGCATGATATCCTTCTAAATTGAATAGTAGCAAGAATGCAGGAGGTGATAACTATTTCAGATCACTATTTGGAGGTTATTTCACCATGAAATCTGTAAAAACACTGTTATCAATAGACTAGTTAACCATCCTGGACTGGCAGCATGAGGATACTGAGCTACAATGTGAGATAAAATCTGGATGTGATTTCAAGAATAAAGAAAGAAATGTACTGTGAGATTCCTCCTTCATTAAACCTTTTCCTTAAACTACAGGGGACAGAGAAAGAGGGGTGACTAGCTTGGCTGGGCCAGCTCTGCTCCAGAATGTTCTCTTTGTTTATCCCAGCAGATCTCTAATGCTGAGAAAATGACAAAAATTTTTGAAATTAGCTGAAGAGAATGTTTTAATTTTATTTAAATAAAACTTATATAAATTTTCTGATAATGGACAGATAAATTATTTTTAAGTTTTAAAAGGAGGCATCCCATAGGAAAAAGCATTCAGAGACCTAAAATTCCAACACTTTATAAGTTAGAACTGTTTGATGTTTCTGGTTGAAATCTCTGTGTAGCTAAAAAAAAATCCCATAAAAGGCATTTTAGAGGAGATGTAGCAAAGTATTATAGTCCTATCTTTTAGATCTTGGAGCTCTTGCTTTAATTAACACTGAAGGAGAATATGTCATTCAAATCAATTGAAAAGAAGCCAAATGCTGTAATGTCTGATTTATAATAAAATCACAATATTGGCAAGCACAGATGAATAGCAACTTGTTCGACTTGTATGAACAGAGATGCAAAACTACATCTTTAACAGATTTAAGCCTTTAAATCTGTTAAAGAGAGAACTACTGTTTTCAACTGATACTTTCATGGTGTAAACCATCAGAATTTTACATGTAGTACTATCACTGGCATGCCACTGTCTCTGTGGGAAGGTCTGTATGGCTGACCCTGTACTGCAGTATTTTGAAGCAGTGAAAATAGAGTAAGGTCTTTCTAATGAATATGTAATGAAGACGATGCTTCAGCCTGAACTTTCAGCTCTTGCTCTTGAATATTTCATAAAATTAGTGATAAAAATCCTTATGTCTGCAGCTCCTTTCCTCCTTGGGTTACACTAAAATTTAAGACTTTAGCTCTGTGTTGAATAAAGTAAGAGAGGCAGTCAGGTGGGGATAAGGGAAACAAATCTATAAAAAGCTTTCACTGATCGGAGATTATTTGGTGACTGTTGGGAAGATCAAAAACTCTTGCCACAGGTGGCCAGTTCAGCCCTTCACAGCTGATGTGACTGATCAGAATTTCCATCAAAGGCTTTAAAGGAATAGGAGCATCATTCACACAAACTGGAAACACTTGTAAAGAATATTTAGAGAAGAGACTGAGGAATGGGAACAGGTGAAAATTACAAACAGAATCACTTTCACTCGTATCTAAAATAGGTGTTTCAAATTTCTTCCTGTACAGGTTTACATGCTCACATAAAAAAAGAAAGCTTTTGGCATCCATTGCTTAAATCACCATGTATCCAGGTAACAGCTTTTTTACCACTTGAGCTTTCATTTTAACAAGTACTGAAGAAATTTTTAAATGTGTTAAACTAAACTGATTGAAGACACATCTGAAATCTCTGTCTTGTACATCAGGAGCTTTCTGACTTTTGAGGTGGCTCTGCTAGTCTGAGGTTTTGGGCAGGAAGATGTGTCTTGTACTGTGAAATACACAGAACTGCTTAACACTTATGCCATTAACATAAATCAATGCTGTTTGTCCACTTCAATATTGTGAATTATACAAGTGGCTCTAAGAGATTCAGAAATGCTGGGCTGAGCAAGAAAGATTTGCTGAAAGGAAAGAAGACACCTCATTGTGGTGGGGACATGGATTCTCTACTTTTCCAAGCCTGCCCTAAAAGAAAAAGGGAGAAATTCTAAACAAATAGGCCCAAAATGCAACAGCCAAACTTGACAAGTAAGAAAGCTCTGATTTTGTAAGGAAATATATAAAGCTTTAGGTCTACATAAAGCTTTATTTATAAGGAAGAAACAACAAAAAATAAACTTTATATTTTCCTGGGTAGCAATGTAACCAAAGGACAAAAAAACCTTTGGGAAAAAAAAAAGGCAAATACATAAATCTTCTTCCATTCATTCAGCTAATTTTGGGTTTTCCCCCCCTTTTCCATGAAGTCAAACAAAGTTTTGTGGAGTGTTTCACATCAGAATTTCAGAATTACATTTCTGAAACGTGTGTTATTTACATTTAATGATTGAACATATTTAAGCCAACTCTGCAATTTGACTAATTTCATAAATGCATCATAAATAGCACGAATTTTTTTGAAAGACTAGAAATACTCATATATTGAAATCTTTATTCAGCAGATTGCTTGTGAGATACATGATCAACTTTCTAAATATGCCACAGCCCAAATGCCAGCAAAATCAAGTATCAAATACACAAATTTTTTCATCAAGGGACAGAAAATGCCATCATACTACTTTCACTTAAGTAATTTTCTGTAGCTTGTCTTATGAGTCTTTATTTCTATTATGAACCTTCAGTAAGAATGAGAAACCAACAAATGTTGATGAAAGATATGAATACCAATCCCATTAAGTTATAGACCCTTTCCAAACATAAACATGCCTTTAAAGGATTCTCCAGGTACAGGGTTTATATATTAAATGATGAATATCACAGCAGAAATCAGTCATAGGTCTCAAAAAGGGAAATTTTCTAGTTTAAAGTAACTTTGCCCATGAACACCTCAACAAAATAGAGACTTTCTTCTTCATCAGTACTTGAGACATGGGCCTAGGACCAATTCCATCTTTCTGACCTTAATTTAGGAAAGACAGATAAGCTTGACATTCAATATGTCCTTAATAATGATACTATAAATTTCTTAACAAATTAAAAAATAACATGAATTTTTAAAACCATCCCACACTGATAATTAGCACACAAATAGCTGTGTCAGTTTGGGTCATGATTTGCGTCAACCAAAAAAAGACCAGATCCTCATAGTTTTCTTTTAAAGCTTGTCTGAAACTGCTAACAGAATTGTAATAATATGTGGGAAAATAATGCTTAGCATGATCTTATTTTTCCCAGCTAGGGATGAGAATTTATGAGGCCTGCAGAGGGAATCAGAGGTCAATGATGATAAAACTCAGAATGATGGAAGATAATGATAGCTGTACTGCTGTTGAATTGTTTGCTCAAAACAAAAAAGTAATGTCTAAAATAATAACACTACCTCGAGGTATGTTTTCCTTGCAATTATATTATAAGTAGAGACTAAGACTCATGTCCAATACAGAATCAGTATCAATAATAATAGTATTATGGCAGAGAAACATAATATAACTGGTACTTTCCTTCCACATCCATTTTATCAACAATATGAACTCAGATGTTCCCCTTCTCAACTGCTTTCTATTCAATAGCTATTTTTCACCACTACAACTGGTCTCAAAGAGCATATTACCACACTTCTAGAACTTATCTTTGTCACAGCTACAACTGCTGCAGGCTGGGTTTTGTAGTGTTTTGTTCTTGTTTTTATTTTTGTTTATGAGAACTGCCTTATTTCCTTTCACTTTGTAATTGTTTATGTAATCATACAGGTAAATTAAAATGGTATAAGTAAAGTCAAGATCTGAGTCCACTGGTAACAATACTATTACTTTGATTAGCCTACATCAACAATGAGGAAATATTATAAAATTCCATCTTCACTCGTATTCTCCAGCTGCATAAACACACATTGAACATTAAATTTACAGACAATCTGATTATGGCTTTATAATTTCTTATAGATTTGTTTTGCTATTCTTTCTGTCAGTTCCACCTGGGGACCAAGATCTAAATTTATTGCTGACTGGATACATACAGAACCAAAAAAATACAACTTATGTGTCAAAGAAGGCTTGCAGTCTTGAAGATGCTGGATAATAAGAGGAGGGAGAGAATTTTGGTCAGTACACAGTGATATCAGTAATCACCAAAAACCTAGCCAGTATCAAGATTTTGAAGCTATTTTAGTAAAAGGAAGAATTAAAATGGGGAAAAAAACTGTTCTAATTTGATGTGGTTAATTTTTTTACACACATATTCTAGAAGGATTTAAGTTGCTTTCACAACTGAGTTTAGAACAAGAGTCTAGGGAAGGCTGATTGTAACAGAAGAGGAAGGCATAAAACATTTCACACCTTCTAGGTGCTTACAAGTCTTATGCATATCTGCATCCCACACTTGCAGACCTTTTTAGTATTATTTTTGGAATGATAAAAACACAATTATGATTAAGCTAACAATGCAGAGTGTAATCCTTTATCTCAGCCCTCCACTGTCTGAGACAGGAAGACAAAATCACCTTGAAAAGAAAGATAATGAAGTTGGAATTGATTCTGGTTTAGCCTTTCCTTACAAAATAAAAGAAAATAAAAAGAAAAAAAAAAGAAGAAAAGAAGCTCTAATAGGCTGAGATGCCCAGTCACAGCAAATTAAATTTGAGTACTATTCACTTAATTTTTGCACACTATACAATATGTTCAATATACACATCTCCAGTAGCACTTGGAATAATTATTAGTAATGCAGACACCCAGCTGTACATAGATGAATATTCAGCACATACTAAGTTTCCAAAAGGAAGGATATCTGTAATGCTCTTATGTACCCAGTGCACAACTTGCACTATTAATAATTTTATTTGCTTGTGGATTATCAGCTACAGCATAGAAAAGGAACTAGTTAACATATTTTAAATAATTTGATGTTTTCTGATTAACTTGTAGCAATAATGTCAAAATGTTGATTCATGTGTAGTTTATGTATTTTCCATCCAAACCTCCCTATAACACAAACTCTTGCTAAATGACAGAATTGTTTACTTAAAAAGCAGTAAGAAGTAAAGAATTCAACAAAAAAAATGCCCTGCCAGGAGAAATGGAGATCTCTCTATAATATTCTATTTATATGCAA
This sequence comes from Buphagus erythrorhynchus, assembly GCA_013400855.1. Taxonomy (NCBI): domain Eukaryota; kingdom Metazoa; phylum Chordata; class Aves; order Passeriformes; family Sturnidae; genus Buphagus; species Buphagus erythrorhynchus. The sequence continues at coordinate 64,303 of VZTT01012957.1, read as the reverse complement.
ATTCTTGCTTTTCCAAACTCAATTCAAAGGTTTTCCAGAGAATACTAATACCAACTGTACCTTATTTAAACACATTGTAAAGAAGTTTTTCTTTTGTTTTTTTTTCAGTAATTTGATTACAGTATGATTGCTGGTACTGGAGAGTAGCACTAGAGCTGTCTCCTTTGTGTCCACCTCACTGTTCCAGCTTGAAAGCATCTTTATTTTTCCTGAAGGATCTATCAAACCTAGGCACTAGAATGACCTGAGGATACGAGAGAAAAGTATGCAAACAGTGAACTAGGCATTCTTAATTTGAGCTGCAGCATATGTTCTGGAACTCATTTTGCATGACTTCTTGAGAAAGAAGGACTGTAAATAACTGGGATTTATGAACCTGTGCTAGCTTGGCTAATTATGCCCTTCCCAGCAGAGTGCCAAATGCAACTTTGGTAGAAGGGTTATCTTCAGTTTAACCTGAGGGAAAGCCCAAGGCTGAGGCAGAGGGAAGGCCATTGCTCAGAAAATGGATTAGCACAGACAGCACACCCAGTGCCTGTGCAGGGGAGCAGAGCAGCGATGGCAGGGACACTGCTCTGGCCAGGACACCACTGGCCAGCTCTGCACAGGCTGTCACTCACTGGTGCTGGAGCAGCCCCACAGGGTAATTGGCTTCCTGGGCAGCCCTGCCAGGCTGGCCTCGAACCAGGCACAAGGATCAATGCCAGCACTCACCCCAAAGGCAGCCACGCAGGATTGGGTCACTCAAGCAAAGAGACACAGATGGAAAACAGGGCTCACACATCAACACAGTGCAGCTGCCCATACATACAGGTTAGGAAACATCACCTCAGGGGCACAGGGTAAAGTCTCAGCAACCTGGCACAGTGCAAATAAAAGAAGAAAGTTGGCACAATGGGATAATCCCTCATCAGGTACAACAAACACTGATGGCAACAGATGAAGGATTTCATCTCCTCCCTCGTCAGTGGTGCCCAACAGACTGAAACCATCCTTGGTAAGTTTGTCTGCAAACAAGGGCAAACTCCAAAGCCTCTTACTCTCTCCAAACAGACTTATTAATGAGTTTGTGGCAGTGTACCAAAATACAGCCTACATATAGAGTGACACTTCTGAGAACTCAACACGTCCTGGACACTTCAAAGAAAGGCAGATCATGCCATCTAACTCCAGAATGACTTAAAAATGGCACATTTCTCTCTCTGCATCCTCAATCCCCTCTGCCCCCATCACACGAGTGGAAAGGAAGTGCTTTGCAGTATTTGATGTTTCACAGAGCTCAGGATTTGGAAAACTGGAAAATGAACAAGCAATCACTGTTGCCCAGAAATGTGTAGCAGAGAATGTAATAGTAATCTGATATAATAAAAGCTGAAGAAAAAAACAGCATGATTTTTCTTCCAGTAGAATGGCAAAAGAGAATTTTTTGAAGATGGGAAAATTAAAATTTACAGCTGCTTATGGAGACATAACTTGAACTTCTTTACAGCTCAAGATCACAAATTGCTTTCTACCAGAGCCATAAATTTAAACCCCTTCACTTTCATTATGGATCAAACAAGGAAACTAAAGATCTTCTTTCATTTTCTGCACACAAAGGCTTCCTAGACCAACAATGATTCAGGATTAAGACAGATTAATCCAGCTGCAAGTAAACAGATTGATAATTTGTGGAATTAATGAATTCATTTAATAAACAGTAAAGGCTTAGTGCCAGAACTCACTATACTGTGGTGTCAAGATGGTTTTCATGAAATGTCCTGCAATAAGTAAAAGTAAACTGTCATGTTCAAATACAGAGTTGCTTCAAGGGTCAGGAGAAGTAAAGGTGGCCTCACTGGGCTTATATGGTAGGGTTACATGTTTAGATTAGCAATGACTGAAAAACACATTAAATGCTAGTACTTTAGAATTCTTAAGATATCTTTACCTGTTTTTCATGCCTTATAGATACACTGAATAATGCTTACAGTGTTTTATCTGTGATGCCTTTTTTAATTTTTTTTTTTATTTTTTTGGTAGAGATGGGATGATCAAGACATGAAAATGGTATTTTATAAAAAAAAAAAAGACATTAAAGCTTATTTCAAGGTCTCTTCACCCTCAACTTGAAATTGCTGTTCAACTTAAATTTCTCTATATATTTACCCAGTTCCCTCATTTCTGTATCTTTTGTTCCAGAAGAATAGAACAAAACTTTAAAAAAGAAGACCTACTGCCTTCCATTTTCACTCGCATGCATGAAGTAAGTGTTTAAGGACTTCTGTATACACAGTACGGATTCTAAATAATAAGGGATCCAATCTGGCCCAGTGCAGTACCATAGATATGGTCCTCTGTAAGAACAGTCACTAGAGAAGTCAGAACTTTTCAAATTTTGAGGAAGCATAAGAGAAACCTAAGTAAATATAGTAATATATATAGTGTAGAGATGGATTCTCTAAAATAAACTAAATATATGCTGCAAAATGCAGTTTACTTATATTTTCTAGTATTCTTGCATGATAGCTCAATGAATGCCTCTCTTTTGCTATCTGTAAGATGCAGATAATGAAACTTACTTTTTCTCTTAAACATGGTCTGTGTTACTGATGACAAGCACTAGATAATAGCTATGTACTCTTTTATTACTAAAAGGTCACTGCTTATTTCTTCCAGTCTCTGTTGGCAAAGCATTTTCTGTCTTGTCTAATGAAGATTAAATTTGTCACTGAAATCACAATGGGTCTAAATGCCTCCAACTTTTTTTTTTTTTTTCCCCCTGGAGAAATTCTCATTTTAGCTTCAGCTAAAATCAGCTAAAATCCTAGATCGAGATATCTGCTGGAGAAAAACATCATGTTTCTAGCACACTAATGGGAGGAAATTAGAGAGGAGATTGTTTTTAAGCTCTGGCACAAAATCTGCCTTGCTAGACTTGATGTGAGACAAAAAAAAAAAAAATTCATAGATCGAGTAGGAATTATTGTAGAAATGTGTTTAGAGTCAAAGAACAGCTGTATTAAACCCATCAGAAATCAGAGGCATAAAAATACAAATTAAGCCCGTTTGAGATATGAATGATAGAAAGACATTCTTTGTTTGGCAGAAAAGAAATAAACCCTTCGAAAACTGGCAGAGATACTGGAGAAACAGAAGATAAAATATTGCATCAATCTTGAAACATGTCAAAGCAATGAAATGATCCAGAAAATGTTTAATTGGACTGCCCGATACATGGAGTATTGAGCATTGCCTTTGTCTTCTCCCAAAGGCAGATGAGCTAGTACTGTGCACTGGGCAGCTCTGGGGAGTGAAGTGCAGGAAGGGCATGTTTTCACAGTTTTAACTGATGAACAGGACTGGAAAGACCCAACTTCCATAAAGGCATTTTAGAATTTACAGATAAAACTTGTTTTTTTTAATATATGTTATATTTGACACTGTTTACATGCACTCCCACCATGCCAAAATAAAATTAGGGAACTGCATTGCTGGCACGCACTTTTAATATACACAAGTTATGTGGAACTTAGGCATTTGGACAGACATATTCTGGGAGAAGATTGAATGAATGTGTTTTTTCTCTTCTGTATTAAACACCTTCCCATTCAACCACAGTATTTCCAAAAAAAAAAAATTATCAGCTTTGCAGCACTCCTGCTGGGGTATGTTTTGCTGTGGACACACATACATTTTGTCTGTGCATTTCTTTTAAAAAAGGAGGCAGAAATGGATACTGCCATGTTGCAAAGCACATGGTGTTTTGGAAGCTGTGAAAGGATGAGCCAGCTTAAATGACATCAGTCTACACTTTATGAAGGGACAGATTTGCAACTCTCTGCTGTGCCAGTGCTTTTCTAAGTGGAAGATAGGACATTATGTAATGTGTGAAGATCATTTAACATTTTAATCATCATGAAGAATATGTTATTTTACTTTTCAGAGGATAAAAATAAATAGACATGACACATAGAAGAAGAGAGTTCAGTATATCCCTTAAAAAACACAAATGTGATTAAATGCTTAGGAGGAGCTTGTTCTCAAAATGAAGCTGAGTGTATAGGAACTCAGGCTTGGTAGACTCAGTGATTAGATGCATGCAAACACTGCCTAGTGCCTACAGAGAGCTGAAGGAACGACTCTGTGAGGAAAAGACCATCTTCATAAGATGGTTGGTTTTCTGCTTGGGTAATCACTCCAGTGCAGAGCATTTACACTTCTATTCAGCCACTTGCTCAAGCTGTTGCTCAGGTTCTTTATTATCACTGGCTAGAAGGCAAATTCAAAGCAGAAAGGAGAAAAATATCTTTAAGTAAGAGAGAAAATAGAGTGTTTTAGAAGTTTTTTAGATAAAATGCCATTTCAGTGTCTAATTACTAAACAAAGACAGGAATATCCAGGTACAGAATGAGTTGGGAAAATAAGTCAGAATTTGGCCTATTTTGTTAGACAGAGATTGATATTTATGTAAAATATATTTAAAAAAATCACCTGTGCTTCTTCTCATTCTACTCACCACAGATTTTATTCCTAAGAAGCACATAATAATGCTGTCTCAACGTGCTGTTTCTTTTCTCTTTCCAAAGAAAGAATAGTGCCAACAGTCAGCTATGACTCCCCGTGCCCTGCCCTTGAAATTCAATGACAGAAAAGCACTAGCCAGATGCACAAAAAGGCATCTTTTAGAGCAGTCTTATATTTCTTTGTCACAGCATCTTGCTGCCAAGGTTTTAACCCACATACTGGCTGACAGCCCATCCACAGCCAGAGCAGCCACAGTAAGGTTTGCAAACCAGCTCTTCACATCTTGCAGCAGGGAACGGATTCAAAACCAGCTTGACTACATTCAATGTTGTAAGAGCAAAAGATTTGCCTGATTCCTGGAAATTAATATAACCCTAGAGATAATTTGGCTCTGTTTCCAATTAGCTCAATGCTAATTTAGGGCACTAACTCTCCCTCTATACCACATGTATTCACACTGTCAAAGCACTTGCAACTCATGCAAGTCCAAAGCTGGTGAACTTTTACGGGACTTTAACAGCCCCTAAAACTGCCCATCTTCTACAGGCCTGTCAGCTCCACTCCAATGAGGAGTTAATCTTAAATTAATCTGTCTTCTTGCTGAATGCTGACTGCCTTCCTCAACACATACATCTCATTTACTCAAGCAGAGAAACAGCTCAGTCACTAAAGACGTATCATTCCATGTCGGAATCATAGAGGGATGAATGACCAGTTCCTGGATATCTAGGTGTCTTGGTGAACCAACTGCTGAGCTTGCACAGGCTGGCTGTCCTTTTGCAGTATGTCCCACAGACCCTTCTCTTCCAAACCCACTACCATTAACAGGCCTGGCTTACAGTATTTTCTCTTCAGATAACTGTAAGGGTGAGGATATCTAGTGCTAAAGGATGCAGTCAGGCTCAGTGAGTAAGGACTGGCATCCCCACCTTACCAAAAAGCTGGCTTGGCCACTTTTCTTACCTGCCTGAGCTGCTCACTTGATCCTGCTTTCCAGTTTTGGAAAGCATATGCTCACTGTGACACAACTGTCCCTTGAAATTCATAGCAAACTTTTCTTAAATCAGGGCTAGTTACAGTCCCCATACATTTTATAAAATATCTCTCCTTTGTTTATATTAGTCTTCACTATTTTCCAGAAAAACTTCAAAAGCAGGACATCTTGCTGGGAGAGGGAAGACCTCCCCTAGCATAAAGGTAACCTTGAACTCTCTGCCTCACTTCCCTAAAGAGTGCACAACCACCAGGATATTATGAAAGCACAAGACACCAGTACTTGGGCTCAGAAAACAAGCTGAGAGCTTCTCTCATTGGCAAAGACCAGCCACACTCTCAGAAGTGCATTGCACATGCTGAATCCCAAGGCAAGAGGTCTCTTGTTGCAAACCTTAAGATCAGTTAAATTAAGTTAATCCCTGGAAAGAAGCAGGATTTCAGACACACAATGGGCATTGCTTGTTTTTGTTTTTAATTTTCTAGCCAGTCCTGGATCCACAACTGAGTATTTGTGACTGCAAACTAAGTGATAACAGTAGAAACTCACACAAGGCTTTAATTACACTAATAAATTACAAAACTACAAATTTGCCATGAGTTTGTAAGTGCTGAGGTCCTTCATCACATTCAGAACCTTAAACAAATTTGGGAGGAAGAGTTTGTTAAACACTAACCAGTGTTGACAGCAAATGCCCACTTGCTTCAAAGACTAAAACCAGTTTTTCAGCCCGTGTATCACATGCTTTTCAATCATGTGGAAGTTTCTCATAGCTTGGTGCCTTTGGGCACATTTTTTGGCTCTAAGTGAGCCCACAAACCCACTGACACTCCATGAACCAGGGCCTTTCAAAGATTTATTTAACTGAACTTTATTGCATAACTCACAGTGGACATTTTTCCTCTTTTCTGTTAATGGCAAACCATAACCTCACAACTTCTTGTGCCCCAAATGAATCCCCATTTCTGCCTGGTTATACCAAAAGCAGCAGATTTTCCACACCACATAATGTAGGCATCCCTTCACATGATTTAGCTAAGCTGTTTCTAAGCATCTGTCCAGTATAATCTGTTTGTAAAAAAGTATGAAGCATATATCACTTTTTACCTACTCCTGGAGGAGAAAAGTAATAAAAGACAGCACATTCAGCCTCCTCCTCTCATATAAATGCAGTAAGAAGGGAAAAGCAACAACTTACTTTATTACTCCCATCAGTTTTGCTGAAGTAAGGAGACTGAAAGCTGTGGGAGAAAACTTTCTGTGTCATTATACAGCCTCTCCACAGGAAGCACAGGCTTGTCAATATATTGTTTTTTATCTTCACCTTTAAATATGAGTGATTTCACATATAATAGCTCATACAATATCTTTTAGATCTGTAATGCACTCAACCAGTGGCAAACCGAATCTTGCTGTTTTTTTTTTTTTTTTTTTTTTTTTTTAATGGTTTTTTTTTTTTGTTGTTTTTTTTTTTTCCCTANTTTTTTTTTCCCTACATGTGCATGTGAGCCCAGCAGTCCTCCTCCCTGTGTGCCTTCCTCCTCCCTGCAGGATACAAAGTCCACAGACTGACATTCCCTCTGGTGTCCTTGGACTCCATATCAAGTCTCTCCTCATACAACCAAAGCTGTCTTTCCCATACCTTGAATGACAGGCTTTAATAGAGCGTTTACCATCCAGTGCCCTGACAGGTCTATCCCACCAGCAACACGTCTAGGCGGGGAATTCCTCCTTTTATAGCTTTACTCAGGTTTTATTCTGCTGCCAGTCCAGTTATTCAGCACCTTCCAGCCTTACTCTGATCATCTCCCTTTCCACAGCTGCCTGGTCTCTCCAGATCAGCCTGTGCTCTCCCAGGAATAGCACAGACCCCATGTTGCACCACTTTTGTTTAGCCCAGTTTCAGGGAGCAGGAGCAGAGCAAGGAGGAAAAGGTAATGTTACATGCAGAGACTGTCTCATAGCCTCAGCCACAGAACTTGGCTCCACTTGCCTGCTGCCTCTTCCCAATCTTATTGCCTGAAATCTGATGTTATCCTCTCCAGTGACCTGTCAGAGGAAGATAAAACAGCAGAGGGGAGAGTAAGATTGCATGGAGTTCTGCAGTCAGAAAATCACTTCTCTAAAAAGCAATGTGACAAGCCTGAACTCTATTTTGCTGTCATATATTTTCTCAGTATCACAGAAGGAATCTTATTTCTTGTTTAAAAATTTTAAAATTAAGACCTTTCTTATGTGAACTAAATATCAGAGACTTGTTACATTATAAGTGCATAGAAACAATGCTGGGCTTACTTCACACTGTTTAAGGCTGTGGACAAAGAACTTGCATGTTTTAATTTACAGAACAGTCTATGTGCATACTATTATCTGTTACTTACTGTTCCATGAATATATGTGACATAAATCATTAAGAAAATCCTTCAGTCAGGCAGTGACAAAATAGCAAAGTGGTTTGCATGCACACAGGGAAGGAATGAAATGACTGTGCATGTCGAGTCCAGTGAGATGTCTAGATTCCAGGGAAAAAGCAAAAGGTAATTTACTGATGATATCTAGTATACAGCAGCACCATAAAACTACTAGCCATGGAGTGGGCTCCTCTTGCTTCTCTTAGAAAACTCAGACATTAGAAAATTCAGAAAAAGAATTCTAATATTATTCCACTGCAAAACACATCATATAGCCAATAAATTGGCACATTTAAATCTCACAAAGTGATCTAGAAGCCATACATTTGGCATTATAGTTAATAGGAGCACTTGCTGGTGCTCTGCTGAGAGTTGATTAGTCACAGCACATAGTTTCCTTTAGTTTTCAGCTATTAAACAACACTTAAAAAGTTAATCTCGTATTAAATATTTATCTGATATTTATTGTTCCATGTAATCAATTGCTGCAAATGCCACAGGAATACTATTCTGTTGCCAGAAAGAGGATGCAATGGCAAATAATCTGGGAAGTAAGCCCATGAGGCAACATCTGAATTGAAATATGAATTTGTGAACCCTTTGGCCAAGATTGCTCAACATGACTGAGAATTTCACATTTTGCAGATGCCTAACTTCAGCATCTTAAAGAGGCATAATTTTTGCAGTGTGATCTACTGACTCTTTCTGAACATCATTCCATCCAGAACATATCCCCACAGACATCCTCCAACTCTTGATCTTCTAGTTCTTCTCATTAGTAACCTCAGTTACCTCCTCACATTATGCTATCCTCACATAGTTCAAGATTTAGAATTATAACCACTTTGGGGTATGTAAATGCAAGCATGCTACTTCCTGAAGATCCCATGATTTCAGTGCAGCTGTGGATGCTTACAGCACCTTTGATGTCAAGCTGCTTCTGGCATAGGGTGGTGTCTGACTGGAGGTGGTAACCTTTCTGAAACATCCAGCTGTGGAAAACTGAATTGAAATTAACTGCAACAGACTCTTGAATTTCTGGAAACAGGTAGTGCTACATTCTCATAAATGTATGTGCCTCATACAACGTCAGGTGGAGAAGATCATCTCCCCAACTTTTTACTGCAACTATGAAGGCTGCTCTGGCTCTAGTGTTACAAGGCTAGTTTCCCTCCATGGGAAAAATCTTTCTCTGCCCTGACTAACTTGAAACCTTTTAAACCTGAAATATTCTGGGTGATCGATACCATTATCTATTGAAGCCATTCAGGTAGTCTGGCTGCCCTACAATAACTTCTGTTTAGATATTTTGAAAATATTCTAAACTTCAATTTGGCATACAAGTAACCTCATTTTTTCTCAAACTAGCACCCACTAACACATTGCCTGCTCTGAAATTCACTGTCATTGCTAGGAAAGTCAGCACTGGATCAGTGTCAGACATCTGCATTTTCAGATCAGTAATTACTATTTGTGGGGAGAAGCAAGGCTTGCCAGAAAGGACAAAGTTCAAGAACACAACATCCCCCATTAGCATAGTTCAGTTCTAGTCAAAATAACTTTTTAATGTCTTTATTTGAAATTAAGCCCTACCCCCAATCAAATCCAGATGTCCTGTGTTTATTTATTTATTTACATTTTTTAAAAGCAGAAAGTGGTGTAGGAATGGTGAGAAAGTCTGGAGCTCTGAGAAGAAGCTTTGATCCCAGAAGCATTGTTAAAACTGTTGTAAAACATCTTGTTTTCTCAACCAAAATGCTATGAAGTATATATACCTAAGCTAACTAAAACAAAACAAAACAAAAATTACATCCTTCTAAACACTTTCTATGTATTTCATTTATTGTGATTCTAACTAGCTGCAGCTGCTTTCTCCTTTACTTACTGAAAATGCAATCAGCAATGAAGTTAATTTGTGTCTTACCAAAGCTCTTGCACTAACTGATTACTTACAGATGTCAAATCTCCAAGTGAAATTTTTGCCACCTGTTTTCAATTTCTGGATTGGCAGTTTTATATTTCCACAGCTTACTGACCTGGTGTGGGTTTATACCATCTGTTCTTGTATTCTCTATGCTCAGTTTCCACAAGAAAACAACGACACCAAAATAGTTTTATCAGGAAATTTTCTCCTTTATACAAGGAGGCATCCAAAATATTGTAACGTGGAAGTATCAAAACTGTCTTCCACATTAAAAAGAAGCTGTAGATGTAACAATGAGTACTTTTCATTAATAAGTGGTTTAATTCAAGGTGTGAATATGGTTTATTTGCATGTCAAATTAATTATATCAAGGTGCTCCCATGAACAGTCCAGGCCAAGCTTCATTGTATTTTTATTTGGATATCAATTATCAAGCATAAACATTTTGTATGGCCTGAAGTTCTTTAAGAGAGCCCATTTTATTCATGGAAACATTGCTGTCAACATTAAATCCAAGCACTAGAAAACACAACCCTTGATTTAATTAAAAGGGGTGATAATAAACATTTGGGAAAGAAACTGGGATCTTTGGTGATGAGCAATGGTCAGAAATATAAAATAGCTCTTTTTTTCTCACTAGTCTGCAAAGGTTACACTGCTAAGTAGTTTTGCAAAACATTTTTTTCTATTTTAGAACAAGATTTATTCTACAAGATGTATTACCAACATTGTTTTAGCCATGACTCATCTATAAGCTAATTCCAAAATGTATTCTCATTATAATGATTATTAGATGGTACTTTTAAGAGAAACCAGTTATGGAAAAGGAGCAGTTATCCTATCTGTAAGTTGCAGCATGAACCTCTAGGGGATGCTGTGTATATTAAATTTACACTGCATTTTTTCTTTTGAATTCTTGCTACTATAGAATTCCAGCTGATACTAACCCATATGGCTTGTGGTTGGTTGATGATATTATTTTTTTCTTGTATGACCATAGTGGGTAAGTTCCTTTGCTGTTGACAAGGTCCAGGGTGTAGATGCACTGCAAATGCAGGATAAAAAGACTGTACCATCCTTTGCACTGCTGCAGAAAGAGTTAAGCATGTGCTAAGTTAGTCTGTGCTCTGAGGTAATGTGAGCACCTTCTCTCTTTTCAGGTAGCCCAGGACCAGAGGAAGCTGCAGGGCTTTGGAAGAGGAGGAGGAGGTCTGAGATGGGTACTGCTCCCACAGCAGTGCAGGGGGCTATCAGAGGTGGAAAGGCAGGACCTCAGACACGAATGGCAGAGGGGGCATGAGTCACAGAGTGTGGACATGCTAGGGTGGGAGAGAAGGATGACTTCTTGCTAAGACACTAACTATTGAAATTATTGTTTCCCTACTTTAACACCAACCACAGAGATTCAATGCAGTCTTCTCCCCAGTGCAGGAAATGATGGGTTCCCCACTCCTTTCCTTTGTTCATGAGGCAATTGAAACCATTGTCTCCAAAAGAAGCTTCTGAGCATTCCCCTTGGGTGCAGTATTGGTAGAGACAAGAGACAGCACAAGATCAAAAAGCACTTTCCAGACAGCCACAGTTCTTCCAAGCCTGTCAGACTGCAGTTACAGCTCTTGTGCTAATGGTAATAGACACAGAACCCTTTATTCCTCATAACTATTTGATTAACCTTCTGCCATAGTGTTTGCTATTGCTCAGTTCTCTAGAAGAGTGAGGGAGATTTTGGCATCAGTTTGGAGCCACTACAGTTTTTATGTATTTTGCTTAAAGAACTTGGCCAGGCAAAAATTAGGCAGGATTGTGGCCCACTTGCTGCAATGTCCTCTGACCTCAGTTAACACTGACATAAAACTAGAGGAATGCTGTTGACTGGAGCACAGCTATTGCCATTGTACAGGAGTGCATCTGAGGTCAGATTCTGACTCAAACTGCTTGCCAAAGACTGCAAAATATTATGAAGGAATGGCTAACAGAAGCTACCCACACCCACTGAGCTGTGGATGTTCAGCTGAGAAGCAGATGTTTCAAGGGTCAGTATTTCTGTAATAAGTAAACACATTTATTGTAATGTAGAACACTGAGGTAATAATATAAATATCAAGTAGGACACTTGAAATATTGTGCAAGCAACAACATACATCTGAAAAATAACTACAACAAATGCTTGTTTTTCACTAGAAAGATCACAGGATCAGCAGCTGTTTACTGCTTCAGCACAGCAATTACGACGTAAGCTTAGCCAATGTTTCCAATAAAGCCTGCTCCCATCCATCCCATTTCTAATAATCTGTGACATTTTTTCCTGGGTCTAATATTGAGAGAGTTTGCTGTCCAAAACACTAGCTGAGTTACTCTCAGAGCAAGGCCAAAGGACCACGTGCTTTCCTTTTTAGATGCACTTAGCTAAAACTAATTCACTTCGTTCTTTGCAAAGACCCCCTGCTTCCTACTCAGCAGTATAATTGTAGAACGCAAATAAGGGAGCTTCTGGAGACTAAACATGTTAATTAGAAACAAAAAACCTCCCCCACACACACCAAAAAAAAAAAAAAAAAAAAAAAAAAAAAGCCCTACCAGAACAAAAAAAATCTTTGCATTTACTTTTGTTGCTGGAATTTGGCTAAATAAAGTACATTGATATGATAGCCAAGCTTCCAGCTAAGAAGACACCCACACAGATTCAAGAACAGATCCAATATTTGCCCTTCTGCTGACTTTGGTGGGCTCTGGGCCAGTGCTCAATAAGGCAAATAAAGTATCACTTTCACCAGGGCTCCTGCTTATCTGCATCCCTCTGCAAGTTCTCCATCAGCTCTGGCACTTGCAGAGGGAAGCCATAGAGCCTTTCCTGCACCACCAGCAGAAGCCTGAGCAGTGGCTCTGAGCACCAGACTGGGGTGAGGAGAGGCTGTGGATCACAGGGGCTGCCTGTACCCACATCTGCCCCTGTCCCAGGGGTGCCCTGCTCCAGCTGCCCCCACCCACCCATTTCAGGGTACTGGGTATGCTGGAGGGTTAGAAATGGGTACACAGCCCAGCATCATAGTCAAGAAGAGAAACTCTTGAATTCACAGCACTATCTTCTCAGACCTCTTCAAAACTGCAAAAATACATAAACGTGCTCAAATGTGGGAGTAATATTCTCCAGAATTCACCAGACCAGTATTCCATCTTGTATTATTCTACCTGCCAATTATTTTAGTTTGATTTTTCATTTTATTCAACATGTAAAAACAAAAGCATCATCCACTCTTTTTTTTCAGGAGAGAAAAAGGCTAAAAATCACAGTGGAAATGCAGACATACATGCACATTTTTGCTAGCATATCTGAAGTTTTGCAGAGATGTCTTGCTCCTCCTTCCTTTTCCTTGGGAAAAAAAAAAAAAAAAAAAAAAAAAAATGGACATGTCCATTATCGTTCAAAATTTTAAAACCAAAGCCATGTCTACTCTTCCTCAGAACTCTCTTTCCCAAGTTAGGACTTCCACACTAAGGAGTGAAGCTACTATAGAAGCAAGCAAACTAAGCATCCCACTCAAAGCCAGCAAAGAACTCCTCCACACATTCCGGTGTGCCTAAATCCCTCTTTTCACCAGCAGTTTTGCATGTACCAGCCCGGGTTCACCTGGGGTGAACAAAACTAATTTGCTGACTCAAACGGGCAAAATTTTGGACCAGTTCAGGAAGAACCTGCATATAGTGCATCATCTAGAATTGTAGTGGCTTATTTTCTTCTCTGACCATAGATTCTGCCTATTTGTTTATTTTAAAATCAAGAGCGTACTCTTCTGTTTGGATGAAAATAATTTCCTTTAGCTTCTGTAGTCTATAAAGGTGCACATGTGTTTCTGATAAATTGGGGGATCTTCCTCTGTCCCTGAAATAAGAAATGTGAATACAAATCTTGATACAGTTAAACAGAGTCAAGATTAGAAAACCCAGGAGCTGGACTGAGCAACCAAATTTAAAAAGGGAATTATTGGGCAATGTAAGACAGCAGGATGAAAGATTAAATTTTTGTCAGAGCATCAGCTAGCACCCTCTGGTAAATGACATGCAGGGGGGAAAGAGCTCAAGTAAATGTCTCATCACCAGCTCTATATCTGAATTTTAAATCAGTTCTAAGTTATAAAACTGCTTGCAGAGCTCTGCATTACTTACTTCTCCAAAGATTTACTCCTGATGTTGTCTAGGTCTTTAATGTGTTCTTATTTAGAGTTCTCCCTTTTTTCTGTGGCTTGGATAAGTTTTCTCAAATAGAGTTCAGAAAGCCCTACTTTTAATCAGATGTCAGAAATATTGGAGTTTTTTGTGTTCAGGCTGTTAGGATTTACACAGTTATGCTCTTTCACCTTGCATCTCTGGGTTAGAAAAACAGAGATAAGTGAAAAGGGATGTAACAGATACATGGACGACTTGCTTATTTTCATTGGCTGAGTAGTGTCACGTGGAAAAAATAAAAAGGGTTTTAAAAAACAGTTAAGATTTAAAACACAGCTGGACAGTCCTAGCCACACAGTTTAAAAGCATGAATTATGTGTGAGCTCTAATGCTTACTCTCAGAATGTGAAAAGGTGACCACATGGAAAAGAGAATAGTACAGCCTACCATGAAAGATTGAATCAATGAATACAGTCACTAACTTCAGTTGAACTTCCCTAATTGAGAGTGAGATTTATTTATTTATTTGCACTGCAGAGACCTGCAGGAGAAGGCCAATGACTCTGACAGAGGCTTTCACAGCACAGCTGTGTACATGCTCTGCTTCAAAACAAAGGAAAGGTACACACAGAGCAGGAAGGCTAATTCCTTTCATATGCAAGCCTTTCATACAAAATTTATACCATGTAATAGCATCATAATATTCTTTTAGACAGTAGATTTCAACAAATAAATCACTTGAAAAAATATACATAAATCAAGTATCCAACTTCAGCTTCTTCAGGAGACCTGGATATAAGGATGTAGTGATGTACAGATAAGTTCTAAATGGAAAGCTTATGACTGGAAAGAAAAACAAATAAAGAACTTATGTGTGGGGTTTTATTCAATATAAGGAAGTTACAAACATATTGGAGTTATATATTAGGGCAACATAAACACGGATTTTGGTAAATATCTTCATTATAATGAACTGTTTTTCATGTATATTTTATTCCTTTTCAAAGGCAGTGGTTTGCTTGCCTTTTAAACGCATATTGAAAATAAGGACTCTCATCATTATTCATGTCTATTAGCTGAAATCTTATCAGGAAACATTCTGCCTATTTTAAAATATTTTCTCCCTATTTTGGTAAAGCAATTAATCTAGATTAGTGTAAACTGACTGCCTGTTAAATTAGCTCAAGAATGCATGGGAAAATCCTTCAGGTTAATATCTAGTTGTTCAGCTGTGTTCTGGAAAATGTTACAAACAATATTCTCCAGGATGCAAAACCTCTTCAGCAAGCTAAGCAAGTTTTACCAGTAATTATGTTATTAATCTTCAGTGTGACTTCAGTGATTTTGTGATTCCTACAAGTGTCAAAAAGTATAATTATGCATTATACATTAGCCCCTTTAATGTTGTAAAATACTGATGGAGAAACAAAGATCTTGTTCAGCAGAAGGGAAACTCAGTCCATGCAGGGTGTCAACACATTATTCACTCTCTGATTTCCAGAGGTAGAAGAGAGGATTTATCATGACAACTACTATCACAGTATTAAAGCTCAAGTGTATTCAACATACAGTCAGTCTACTACAAGTAGCAAACCAAAATACTTGACAAATTAATACGGAGATTTTTGTATTTAAAAAACAAAGTCAGCAAAACTCCATTGATGAAATCCATCAAGCACTTTGTTACCATTACCCATTCTCAAGGAAATTGTTGTTCTAATAGTCAGCTGTATATAATCCTAAAATTAATCTCAACCCTTTTCCTATCTGTTCTCAGTCATTTACTCTGCAGAGATGGAAAAGTCACTATCTATTTCCCTTGTCTAATATTTGTGTGGAAAAGTCTCCTGCATGGACTATTGCTTCTTGGCCTGGTGTAGGCATTAGAAGGTATTTATGAACCTGAAGAATACGGGTGTGAATATGAAGAATTATTATCTCCCCTCAAGATATTTCCATTTTGTTCCACAAAACATGAATTTGAGCCAGCAGCAGACTATGTATGAGTGCAGTGTAATGAAGGTAAGGATTCTTGGAAATGCACTGAGACTAATGACATCTACAATGAACATTAATTAATTCTCACATTAGTTAGAAAAAAAAAGCAAAATTATTTTAGGTAATATAAGGAGAGTATTTTATCTACACCCTGTAATTTTCTAGCTTTCATAATAAGCTTGTACTTCAGCATTAGAAAATGCAGATAGGCAAAACATCAAGAGCATAACTTTTACCTTCCACACACATCCTCAAGTCTGAATAATAAAAACACATAGCAAATCTCTGGAAATTCATCAACTCTACATGTGCTCACATGTGCTGCATTCTACACAGATACAATAAGAACACAAAACGTGTCAAAAAACTGGGCCAAACTTGCTCAAGGGTAGAATCTGAATTGATAGGATAAATCCCCCCCATAACAATCACCACTTCTGCAAAAGTAAATATAACCTGAATACAAAGTTCTTACAAATACATGGCAGCTTCCTTAGCACTTCAGTGGTCACATAAGATATTTTCCAGGGTTTATAACCTGGATTTTGTTGGGTTTTTTTGTTTGGTTTTTTTTTGTTTGTTTTTTTGTTGTTTGTTTTTTTTTTTTTGGGTTTGTTTTTTTTTTTTTCTTTGTTTGTTTTTTCAGAATGTAAGTGCTGAATTTTTCTTCCCAGTTTTACCTGGGCACAGCATGTCGTGGGATGTTATCAAACCAAGTCACTCTGTGAAGTTTAGCTCTACAGATAAGCTGGCAGCGCTGTCAAGGGTTATTCACAGAGCTTTGCAAAGTGCTGCAAACATTTATTTCTAAATGCAACTCACCAAAGGCTGAATAGACACTGTGAGGTCCAACACAGTGAGCTGTTTTTAATAAACTACTAATCAGTGATGGTTTAATAGCACCAGTATTTTCTAATGCCTCTCAGTTCCTCTGGTTGCTAAAATAATGGTGTCTTTATGCACTAGATTCTGAATCAAGTAAATCCCTGGTGTGATTTGGATGTGAGGCAACATATTACAGACATTTCCCTATATCTTCAAAATATCTCTAGAAGGAGAAATTAGGTGAATTTCTCACTCCAAAAGGAACTGTGCTATGTTCTCAAAACAAGAATCCAGCCTTGCAAGCAGGTTGCTGCCTCTTTCATTAATATCCAAAGGACATGTTAGGAACGTGGGAAGGCCTCAGCTGAGCACTGGCAGCATAAATTGCCTTTTCATGAAGAACTATCAAAGAAGAAACTAGGGACCAATGGAGTGAGTGATTCACAGAAAATTTCTTGTCAGGAAAAGTTCTCAAAAAATGTCAGTGGTATTATACCAGCTGGAGTGGAAGGGGGAACCTTTCACACTGCCTTACACATCACCTCAATCAATGCATTCTGGACACACTGACCAGTGATATAAAACACTTCTAGTTGCAAATATCTGGAGATCTTCACATTTATAATGCCCTGTGAGAAATTTTCTCAGGACGCAATCATTCCAAAATTTAAAATGGAAATGATAAAAATGTCTCTTGGTATTTATAACATCAGGAAATTATCCTGTTACCCTATTTGCTGTATGATTAATTTTAATGCATTTCTAAAGAGAAGCAACATTTTTCTAGATTCACCTACAAAATACTATCAAAACAACACAATCTACAATCCTATTGTTAATATTTTATTTTTCACTATTGTCTTGCATTTCTGTACCTTAGAAAACAATTTTTCCTATTGTCTACCCAGAAAAGAGTCTAACTTGACCATAACCATTTCTCCTCTTGAAAGGAGACTGAATTATTCCTCAACCTGAGGGCATCTTTTAACAAATAAACTTTGAAACAATCTATTTTAGCTTTTTACTTCAAAAGGAAGTGCACAAAATAGAGCAAGTCATTCAAGAAATTAAGAGAAAATAATTATACTAATTCAGAAGTAATGGAGCCCTCTGGAAACAAATATAGTCGATTATCAACTACAAGAACCACTAATATTGGCTCATTAAATAGAAACTTGTCTTAAAGCAATTTCTGGATGAGGCAGAAATAACAATCTAGTGTAGACACAGCAATTTTGCACATTCACTAAAACCATCTCTAAGAAGTGTAATCCAGAAATTCTGCAAGTTGGGAGATCAAATTTTTACTGTGCCACTTCACTGGAGATTAGAAAACCTTTTGCTGCCTTGGTCCCTGCCTGTCTCCTGCCCCTGATCCTGCACCCAGCAGGATCCAAACAGGCAGAGCTACAAGTGCCATCAGGGCTTCATTCCTGCATTTCCTTCTGCATGCAGGCAGAGGAGGGATCAGCACTGTGCATGACTGTTTGGACACACACAGGAGGCAGCATGCTCTCCCTTCCCTCTGGAATCAGCTGTTGGTCATTACCTGGAGCTGTACAGACAGCAGGCACTAAGACCACTGAGGCAGCTTGATGTTCAGAATACTCGTGGCCTTAAAGATCAAGTGTCCAGCTGCTGCAAGAGATGAGGGGTGTGGGCTGCACGGACATCTGTAATGCTGGGATGCTGCAGCATTTTATTTTAACATCCTGTTTATCCTGGCCTTAATTTTAGCTCATTGCTGGGTAATGATGCAAGAGATTATCTGATGAAGCAGGAACTTGGAACATGAAACCAAATTTCCAGGCAAATCAGGTTTTCTGCTTTCTCCTTGTAGCTCAAGAGCCCCTTTTGCTCAATTCTGGTAATTGTGTACACCAGATGAAGAACATGGCATTGACAGATGACTTACTACTGCAGTCTTTACTCCAGGATCTTCCAACAAGTTCCTATTTTTTATTGCCAACACAACCACAAATTATAGAGGACCATGACTTCTTCAGGCTATATATCAAAGTACCTAATATCACATCTTTCAGGTATATTTTTTTCTTTAGTATAAATCATATAGTACATTTTTACTGACTAAAAAGCTGAGCAGAAAGAGGAGCAGAGCTGGAGAAAGTGATGGGATTCAAGAGTGAAGGGGTAAAACTCACTTTCCTTTTGAGGAAGTCAGAGAGGAGACATTTCTCTCTTGCTTCCTCTCCTCTCTTGTCATACAGAAAAATAACATATAAGCACAAAGCAAATATTTCTTCTCTTTATATAAAAATAAAGGTGGTTTGAGGAGTTGAAGGATGTTGCAAATTAAAACCACCAGAGGCTACAACACAAACCATAATTAGAACAGAAAGAAAGGAAAGGTATTACCAGACTCCCTGAGCTGGAGTGGGCGAGGAGCCTCACTGCCATTGGCATCTGAAAGTCTGCAGGGAGCTGCTGGCATGCACCAGCCAGGAGTGGAACACAGCACTCCTGATGCTGCTCCTGGTCAAGACCCAGGATGGCTGCCTTTGCTACCAGCAGTGCTTGCAGCCCCAGGATAACTGTGGTTCAGATGGGACAGTCCCCCAGCCCTGTTCTGATGAGGTCTGTACTAAGGGCAAAGCCAGCACCAGGTCACTTACAGGGGTTCACACTACAGGCTGTATATTCTCTGAGCTGTCTTTTACTTTGGCTATTAATACAGGATTTTTCTGTTCAGTGTCTCAGTTCAAGAGAGAATAAAAAAAAAATTCAAACGGAAGGACTTAATAAAGTTTCAAAAAAAGAACATGTAAAACTGCTTTTCTCAAATGCAAAGTCATACAGCACACCAGGGCTGTGCTCCATACCCATGGGCACAACCACATGCTCAGTACAGGTTTTTTCACCCTAAAGATATGGGTATGCAGCTCATTTTCAAATCTTCTGTACCATGCCTGAGTAAACAAAGTTACACTTTCTGGTTATTTAAGTGTTTTATTTCCTTTTATCATCTCAGCAGGCTGTAATCCCAGAAATGACAGCAACTGCTGGTGTCTAACAGGCTTTTTGGCTTCCACACACCAAGCTTATGATTCTGCCATCAAACTGTAAGTTGTACACATATGATTACAACTTTTCAGAGAGCAACTCACAGTATTTGTAGGAAGCAGAAGATAATAGGCAGTGTTACCCAAAATAGCAGTCAATATAGGTTATTCACTTTACTGGTGGGAAGACAGTCTGCAAGACAGAAATCTAGAGCATTGCACACTGAAGTAAATGGCTTGCCTGCACTGATGTGTTAAACTCACATCTGCTAGTATATAGAAAGAATGGAGTATTTCTCTCACTTTCTATTAGGAAGTAATTAAATCAAAGGTGTGCAGTCAAATGCAGCTCTGAGAACCATGTGACATATTCCCTTCGACACCTCACTGGTTCACAGGAGAGAATACAATGCCCATTTGGACAAAACATCTCTTATACAGCTTTTTATACAGGAGTTACATACCTAGACTGGTTTAACTCAGGCACTAATTTGCCAGATTAACTCTGCTGTGAACAGCTGCTACTCCTTAAAAATATTTTAAGAGCATCTGACTGAAACCAAAGGGACACAGTATGATTTTCTCTCTCATCTCAATAGAAGTAGACCATTCTTCAGGAGAAATTCTCCTTCTAAATCAGGCTCTGATGAAAGACCAATGCCAACAGCAGGCTCAAGCACTGGTCATATAAATTTCTCTCCAAATACCATTATTTCTGCCAAGTTTAATGAAACAGATGGCAAATGCTGCAGCATGTACTTCCCAGAATATACTGGAAAGAATTTGGAAGCACATGTGTAACTGTACCATGCAGTGACATCTGTCTTAGCACTTATCTGTTGTCAATTATATAACATAATAAAACAGAGATAAAATAACATCTGGGACTGCTGCAACAAGAATCTAGCTTTTAGGAAGTATTAAGGACTTTGTTTTACTTTCTATGAGGTCAGCAATAATTTTGTTTTTGATGTTAGTAGACACACAGCTGAGGACAAAAGCTTATTTTAAGCCTCAAAATAGCTGCTGACTGAAGTGGAAGATAAATTATATGAAGAAGTATTTATTGTAATGGTAGGGCATTTTCTTGGGATGATTAACTAGTGTATAACAGGCATAAAGGGAATAAGATAACAGCACTTACCAGATTATTACATACACAGATGATTTAGTTTAGTGTGAAGTATTTTAACTACATGACATTGCTTTTCAGTATCAGAGAGTAGGAGGCTCTGCTGCGTCTTCAGATTAACCAGAACATTATCTCACCAGTATAGTGAGTAACAATGACTTGACAGAGTTTAGATGCTATAGGGAATATATCTATCCCCTTGGATTTTACAGGGATTCTTTAAATTAGATTCAATAAAATGATTCAAATCTGTGTGTAATCTACAGGGACAAATTCGAATCTACAGCTGCTGCTCCATTGACAATTTACTCTGAAGTGCCATACACTGATTTTGTTGAAGTTAATGAGAATTTTCAATTAATTTAATGAGAGCTGAATTGGTCTTCCATGTGTTGTTCTAACCTAATGAAGAAAATGCATTAACTACCTGACAGTCCCAAGGTATGATCTACTAAACATCTTTGGAAGATGAGGATGGACAGACATTTTGGGAACTAATTTGTGAATACTTTGTATCACTTTGGGAAAACCATGCAATTGCTCTTGTTTCAAAGATGTTACACTCACATGAATAGCATAAGTTGTTTGGGGTTTTTTGGGTTTTTTGTTTTGATTGGCTGGTTTTCTTCATTTTTTTTCCTTTATTTATTAAGAAAAAAAAAAGAATACTTTCACTTATTTCATGTTTTGATTCAGGCTTATAATGATGTTTAAACACTATCTGTAAAACAACAGATTTAGAAGTGGAAGATAATTCATCTTACATCCATTTGATTTTTGTCAGCTTAACAGAGTGACCTACAAAGGGGTGACAAATAGTATCAGCTGCACTGTGAGTTTTGCCAAGCCCAGCCAAAACAATTGCAGTTATAAAGACCATACATCAAATATAAAACCAATTAATATACAATTAATGAAACACCATATCTGCAATTTATGCTGTCACTGGCCAGATTTAGACAGAATTATCCATATTTTAGAGAGTTAGCATCTTTTGACACACTGCCCCTCAGCAGCTTTCATTCAATGAGTATTATATTTCCCCTGTGCTATCCAAATTTCTGCTTTAAGTACCAGCACTTCCTCTCTCTCTAAGCCTAACCTTGCAGGCTCCCAGAAGATATGCAGATGCCACTGCAGTTAGACAAGCAGATGTCTTTGAGCTCAGGGTGAAGTTGCTGCCAGCTGTAGTAGTTACTTGGAACATTACAGAAGAGTTAGCATCCTCCATGAAGCCTTGTAGATTATTAAATCTTTGTCATAATGGCTTTATTGCAGTTGACTAGTACCTTGATTTTTCCTATGACAACATCAGTTTGTTTCAACCTGTCTTTTAGAAAATTAATTTTAAGGATGTTATCCTAAACTACACATGACCATGGAATACATGCCCAAAACTTACAGGATTGACAATTCCAGTTGTGATAGTCTGAAACAGAGGGCTCACAACCGGTTTTCTTTTCTGATATTTGTTTTTAAGTGCTGTTACTATCCATGAAAAATGGTTAAGTTGGAGTAGAATCTAAGCAAAAACTTGACTCTTAATGTACCATGTTTTTCTGTACCACCTTCTAGAAGCCCCAAGTCCTACCACAAATGCTGTCTAGGACACTGTTCTCCATCTTGATAAACAATCTTTTGGACTTAGCAACACATGCATTTATTATTCCAGCTTTATAGAACTGAAACCCACAGAAACATGAAACTACACACTCTCAAGAGATTATAGTCATTGTCAACACAAACATTGAATTTTCTACACCATATGGGTTGCTGCAAACACCTTCCTTTAGACCACAGTTACATCAGCAGGCAATATCGAGCTAAACTATATGTAAACATATAATTGAAAAACACTTAACCATTCAGAAGTTTATAAACATTAATCCTTTCAGGATGCTGATTCTTTTTAAAACATTATGACAGACTAATTTTATTCTTTGTCTTTATCTCAGTAAAAAATTTGCCTAGTTAGGTAGACATTGAATGAGGCATATGACTGACTCAATCTTCAGTGCTCAATTCCAACTGATCAGAATGAAAGGCTTACGAAAATGCTTCTGAAAGCCCCAGTATGCTGCTTGCATCCTCTAACACCTCCTTTGAGAACATGATCCTTAATGATTTCTGGAGTATCTGAAAGTTTGTTCAGACACTGGTTTAAGGAATGCAATCAGGACATTCTACATTCCTTTATCCTTTAACTTGAAAGAACATGGATCTCTATAAAAGAATACCAGATGAAAATCTGTTTAATCCCAGCACCTGACCCACACATTCTATGATAAAGTCTGTTTTTTTCAGCATGCCTTCCCAAATATTTTCATGTGCCTCTCTGTATGTATATGTGTGTCACATTTTCCCCCGAAGATGATGAGAAGCAAAGAGAGAATGAAAAATTTTTATGATGCATTATAGTTATATTAACCAACAGATTTCTGAAAGGCACTTGGATACCATAAAAAGAGGCATGGAATAGGAACAGAAGGGTGGCTTCAAAGGCTTCAACACACTCCTAGCATGAATGTAAGGCTTTAGATCTCAAGTAAAGTAAACCTGTGGTAATTTTGATAGATCAGCCAACTCTTACGGAAAACATCTCAAGCCTCATATATCCAGTTGAATGCATAATAAAAATTTAGATTATCCAAAGGTATAATTTTGTCTCTTTATCTTGTACAGAACTCATGTACAGAACTTAATATCCCCATAACTCACAAGTTCCTAAGTTGATAAAATTGGTAGTCAAACAGTAGTTTGGTCTTACTAACCTAGCAGAAAACTATCCAATAATGTTTTATGTATTTCGTCTAAGCTCTGACTTAGGTGTATTCATAAGTTATATACATGTATTTGTTATTGAGCCTGTATAATTCTATACCTTAAATAGATCTTCTCCTCTATGTTATGTACCCACCTAATCACGCATGAAAAGCAACCAACTCAGCCTCCATTTTAGAAGGCTAAACAAGCCAAGGCCTCTTGGTGTTTTTTCAACATCTCTGTATTTAATTTTTCTCCTCCTTTAGTGCCTATTCCAGTTTTAGTTAATCCCTCCAGAAGATGGAAGACCAAATCTCCATGCAGCCCTGCAGGAAAAAAATAAAGCCTTACCTGTTCTCTGCACAATGTAATCAGTTTTCATTTACCAGAAGTGCCTCAGGTAATGCACTTTATGGTCACAGCACCACTGGAGCATATTTATTTCTGTGACCCTGCTGAAATTTTCTTCATGAACTGTGACAGATTAAGTGAAGCCAAAACCTAATACATCCTACTGGGTTTTGGTTCTGAGCTTTCTGGATTATTGGGAAATGAAACTGGGCTTTATATTCTAGTGAGATGGCATTGCCAGGTTTTCAAGTCAAGTGAAATAAAAAAAAAAAGCCAAACAAATTAGGTAAAATACATAATAGATTTTTCCAAGGAACCCATATATTAGGCTTGAAAAGCTCTGCTAC
The DNA here is from genome assembly GCA_013400855.1 of Buphagus erythrorhynchus. NCBI lineage: Eukaryota > Metazoa > Chordata > Aves > Passeriformes > Sturnidae > Buphagus > Buphagus erythrorhynchus. The sequence goes on along the minus strand of VZTT01012957.1, from coordinate 39,868 downwards.
TTCCTGACTTTTTGCTCAGAAGGGATAAGAAATACCACATCTTTGTTTAAATGCCATAATACACTGTAAGACAGTGAAGAACTGTCTTAAAAAGGCTCTGGATGCAAGCTACTACTATTTCTCAATCTGTCCATTTAATTTGCTTAAAACCTTCCTTATTTCTCAGATATTCAAATAATCAATCATATATAACCTCAATTTCAGATCACAAGAAATTAAAAGCTTGAACATTACCTCGCAGACCTAGTCCTTTGAGCAATCCATCTAGCTAATTAGAATTAAATTTGCTTTTAATTTACCTGTACTGAAATGAGACAGGACATATCAGAATGTCTTACAACCTTCAGTACTATCAGCCAACATTTTAAATCGCAAAAGAACTGAAGACTTTAAGATGGGAGGATTATTCAAAGAGATTATACACTAAATTCCTATATGTTAAATAATTCATCTGAATTAATTCTACATATATTATCAGCTTCTCTCTCCTTCTTACCAGTCCCAAAGATCAGTTTGTAAGAATATGAAGTGATTCAGTCCCTATAATATTTTTAAAAATTTTTTTTTAAAAACACCACCTTCAGAATGGCTGTAAAAAGGGGACAATGTATGTCAAAACAAACAAAAAACCACCCAGTGGTAAGAGCTAATAGTCTGCTTGTGCAAGTGAAAGGGCCTCATGTTGGACAAATCTTGATTTCTTGGATGTCTGAAGTCCATCTTTTTTAAAAAATGTCACAAATCATTTTTATTGCTGTCTTCTCCTCCAACAAAACAAGCTATCAGCATAATTCACTTTACAAGAATAGTTTAATACACTTAAAAGAGCACAGCACTACATTTCTCAGCTGACTGGAACTAAGCCAAAGCAAAGCAAACACAAATTGTGCTTCCAGTGTTCAAAAGCACAATTAGACAAGCAGGGCTGACCAAGCTGACAGGTTTGTCTTACCTAATATTTCCTGAACAAAGTGCAGGGCTCTTACTCTGTGATGGTTGCTGAACACCATGCTTAAGCTATTAAACTCAAAACCATTTGGGACACAGCAAATTTTTAATATTCATGAATGGACTGGTTGCATGCTGAACAACTGGAATCAAGAGTACTCAGGTCATGAGTTCTAGTAAGTACTGCCTTTTTTGTCATCTCTGTCTCAAGACATGACCTCTCTCCATAAATACTGTCCATGTCTTTCAAGAGATGATCAGTCCTTCTGCAGTTTGCTCACTGTAAATCACAACACACCTCATTCAATATGTGACTATNAAAACAGATATTTTTAATGATACTGGTAGTGTTTCAACAAAATTAACTTAATGAGGATTAAAACAGTAATTGGCCTATACAGCTGGGTCCAGAACTTCAGAAATATTTAGAATATTCAGTACTTAGCATCAATAACTCCCACTGAAACAAAGAATGCATTTAATAATGCAGGCTGTAAATTCTTATTTAAATATTGTCCTTTCATTACAAGTGAAGCTGATGTAAAGTCAAAGAATTATAACCCTGCTGCAACAGCTCTTTAGCAATTCATCAGAAAAACATTTCCAGAAGTTTTGGCTGATATTCTTTTCTCCTGGGCTAAGAAGCACTTTCAAGCTTTCTCTGTCTTTTAGTCCTAAACCTTAGGATCTTGTTAGCCCACCTGGATCGAGGTTGACATTTCCCCATTATTAGCACTCCCTCTATTCTCACAGGGCTTCACATTTTTCTTGGAGACATTTTGTCTTTGAAACTCTTCTGTGTCTTTCCTGTTTTCTCCCTAACAGTTTTGTCTGCAGGTCCAACTGATCCTGCTGAATAATATTGACCAGATAAAGTAATACTATCTAGCACTGATTATACAACAGAAAAAAAAGATAAACTTTTTATTTAATTCACATAGTTTAAAGTAAAGGTGAACACTGTCTTCTGTGAGAGTACATCTGAGAAAGATGGCAGCTTACCAAATATGAAAACAGAAGAATATATTAAAAGTAGAGTCCCCATTTTGATATAAAATTAAGATATAAACAATTATTTTGTATTCTTGGCAGGATTGATCTCACTGTCCTTCTGCCACTTCATTTACTGAGAAGTAAATGTCATTTACATGTCTATGGTAATTATTCCATTGCTACTTTGCTACATATAAGTGTAATCAATTTCTGAATTTTTCTTTTGGATAAATTTAATTAAATTTAATAAAAATCATCATTAAAAAGAAACATTCTTTGTTATTACA